>PVKB01004441.1:0-84352 GCA_004027205.1 Ctenodactylus gundi | reverse complement strand
TACTTTATGACAAGGTCAAGCCTCAAACATAAAATAAAATTAAGCAACTTTTAAAAGTCTAAACTATGTATATGAAGAATCTTCAGGCATTTGAAAATTATATTCTAACATTTAAAGGAAAATTAAAAGTGAAAATTATGAGGTTTTATGAACTCAAATATAAAGGCTAAATTTAAAAACTTTATGTAATGCCAGTAAAAAAGAATTTGTAAAAAACCACCTTTATAAAAACATTGAAAAATGTGAAATAATTATGATGATAAATCTCATTAAATTACACACAACCTGAACAGAGAAAATTAAAAGTGGGTCCAGGCTAGTTCTGACCTCTTTATGCAGCCCAGGTTGACTTGGAACTAACAGCAAGTAATAGCCTGAAAAAAATTAGGGAAAAAAAATTTGTTTGAGATTGACAGACATACTCACTGTATTGATCAGGACTCAATATTAAGATATTGACATTCCCACATTGGTGTATAGATTTTGTACAATCACACTCAAAACATTGTCTCGTAGCTTTTTTTTTCCATAGGAAGTCAAAAATTAATTTAATATTTACCTAAAAAAGAAACTAGGACAATATACCCAAGTTTTAAAATGAGGAAAGTTAAAGGAGTATATCTAATCAATTTCAAGGTATGCTTTAAAGCAACGTTAAGTAAAACAGAATGCTGCAGACATCAACAGCTAAGCAGATTGATTATTGACAAAAATGAGTTCAGAAATAAGATCACAGTTCTGTGGTCAAATGATCCTTGAAGAAGTTCTTCATATATTTTAATAGAAAGAAGACAGAGAGTTTCTTTCTTTCTTTCTTTCCTTCTTTCTTTCTTTCTTTCTTTCTTTTTAATTCTCTGTTTGTTTAGAGTCAGTTCACTCCATAGCCCAGGCTGGTCCTGAACTCTTTACATAGCCCAGATTGACTTTGAGATATATGTTAAGAAATCACATGCATGATTGTTTATCCATGCAGTGGAATACCATCAAATGATTGGATAGTCGGTACCCACTGTAACAGTGGTTTGAAAATATTTATGCTAAGGCTCTTCAAATGTACTGTTTTGTGAAGTATTCTTTTTCACACATTTTTCTTAATCTTTATCCGATATAATACCTTGATTAGGTATGGTTACGTCAAATATTAGGTACGATATTCTGGATGCCCTTGTTGCTGACTTCATACCACTGTAGTAAACTTTAGATGTAACCCATTTTTAGAAACCCTTCAAGTCACTCATTAAGAGACACATGACCTGAACAACACAAAGGAAGGATGAAAGTCGGGTAATGCCGCAGTCACAGAAATCCCACGCACTTACAGAAGACTGGTTGACCCTATTATGATGCGTCATTTGTTTACTTTTTTTTTTAGTTTTAGTTTTTCTGCTTCATTTTAATACAGCAAATAAGTCATCTCAAGGTATTGTCCTTAAAAAATGTTAATGAGCTTTTCAACAGTATGATATCCGCAGTCTGTCCTTCACTCTTCTATCCTGCAGGTTTTTCACAGAAAAAAAAATATTTGGTTCTGGCTTATTAATTTAAACTATAGTTACTACTGGGTGGCGGAAGTTATATATGATATATTTTATCATACCATTGCATAATTTAAAGAATCAGCATATATCATTTTAATGAAAAGATTGTATTTAAAGTTTTACTTAGTAAATTGCACATTTTTTTAAATGACTGGGTTTTAAATATAGAAAATTCTCTTTACATTTTTTAGTAAAATAATACAAGCCAGAAGTTTCTAAAAGTCATGGCCTAATCTTGATATCCTGGTGTCATTTATCTGAAGAATATGTATTAAGAAGCAAAATACAAAATTTCAAGAAAAACGTGTATTTGTAAAGGTCAAAAGGCCATAATTAGTCTGTGAGTAGAGAAATGAATCACATTTCTTCAGTAAATCCACTAATCGTTCATCTTATATGTTAGATTTTTACCTCTTCAGAAAGAAAAACACAGCTGTAGAAGAGGAGGGAGAAAGGGCAGGTAATGTTCTCTGGAGGGAGGCACAGTGAGGCAAGTAGTTCCTGATGTCTTCTTAAGAGTTAAAAGCAACAGAGGTGTATGCATGCATACATGCTTGTAGCAGCTGACACATAGCTGGCTAAGGGATGAAAGATGTCACAACACTCGGGTAAGAAAGATGTAACATATATACACAATGGGGTACGACTCTGCCATGGAGCTGCAGCAGTGATTTGTAGGAAAATAGATCATTATGAGACCATATATTTACTGAGGTGAGCCGGACCTTGAAGATTGAATAAATATCACATGTTGGTTTGTTTTTTTAACACGAGGAACCCAAAGTACAAATAAGCAAAGGAGCCGAACAAGAGAGATGGTAGGAAGCAAGGAGTTGGATGAGGGGAAAGAGAGGGCACGTGGGAGAGCGAGGGAGGATGAGAAACGGGGAAGGGAAGCAGGTGTGAAGTTGATAAGATGCATAGGTGCTCTGGTTCCACAACTTTAATGTAATTATTATATATCATAAACACATAATAATAGAAATAATAACTGGAGGAAAGAAAAATAAAGTGGTCCTGTCCCTCTCTTCTGCAGTTTCATTTATTTCTTAGCAATCGGGGCGACCATACCAGTTTGGATGTGGGATACTCCCTCTTCCCACCCAGATTCGTCCCATGGGCACCCAGTCCTGGCTTTTTGGAGGCACCAGTCCTTACTGGTTTACATCCAAGTCCTCTCTTGGATAGCCCATACTCGCACAGGGTAGGTGTCTGTTCATAATGGCCATCTGGTTCTGCAGGTTACTCAAGTCAAATAGGACACAAATCATACAAAGTCGTTAGTGTGACATGGAAGATCGACAGCACAGGCAGAGTCACGGGAGTGTGATTATGTACTCTGTGGCTAGTCCAACAGGATGCAGAAACTTTGATATACTTTATTGTCCTACAGGAAGAGAATAAAGAAGACAGGGAGAGAACAGAGACTCAGAGGGATTGAGAACTCGTTTTAGGGGAGACACGAAGGGCTTAAAGAACATGCAGTCCTCTGTGTCAGCAGAACAGCCCATTTAAAATGATTTTCTATGAGACTGAAAAAAAGGACACTGGATATGTGGCAGGTGTGTCCAGGTGTGTTGACAGATTTCAGCCTATCTTATGATATGAAATTAGTTCATGGGAGTTCAGGTAGGGAATCAGTAGGATGGCATTTTTTTTTCTGTTTTGGTGAGTCAGGACTGTAAAAGGACAAGGAAACTTAGGGGAAAGCCTTTCCCAGCACTGGTTGAGAAGACACAAGATAATGGTAGAGGAACATTCAGCTGAGCCTAATTAGAAAACTTTCACCTTCCGGTAGATCAAATCATTTGACACCCTTCCAAATGTCCAATTTTGTGAGCACTGTTCTTGGAGCTCTGAGGTCCAGTATCAGCAATGGTCAGTTGTCACACTGGGATGTACAAGGGCTTTTTTCAGTGGATTAAGCAAATCCAGATAGCAATTAATGATGTCTAAGACTAAGTATGGGAGTGTGGAGAAAGAAAGGAGAGACTTAAAACCATAAAGACTACTTTGAAAATTTAACCTTTTTAGTTCTTAATTGCCTCAGGCAGTTAAGTCAGGATAGTCAGTAGTTTGAGAACTCTACCTAATCTGATCGCTCATCATATGTTTGCTTTTATTATAATAGATAATTAAAGCACACTTTTGCTTGTATTTCACTGAATCCCTTTGTGTGCCTTTATTCAACAGAGAAGCAGAAAGACTTTCAAACCTCCAAAATGGGGAACTTCGGCCCTAAGAGCACTGTGTTTGCTAAGCACTGTGACGTGTGATGTGAAGAGATTTTGTCAGGAAAGTTGCTGACCAATTAACGTTGGAAACTCCTGATCCGTCTAGAGCAAGCTTCTGCTTCTACTGAGAAACAAAACAAAACAGAATAAAGGAAAGTAAAAAGAACACAAAACCCCACACATTCTCCCAGAAGGAAAGTCACATAAGTAAATTTTGATTTTTTCTCCTCTTTCAACTCTTTTTACTTCACCTTCAAACGTCATTCCTGTCATTTAGTCTAGACTGCTTAATGGCGTGATGGGCATTTCCAGCCTCAGGCATTTTCCTCCAGGCTTCTCCTTTCGTGTGATTATTAAATGGTTACATTCAGATTAAAGACAATATTATCATTTGTTCTCCTCCAGGGCCTTCCATTTATTCTCAGCCTGTCATTTGTAGCTTTCACAAACTTTTTAAAAAGCGACAAAAATACACAGAATAGTTCTCCATAGCGATGCCACAAGTGTACTTTTAATCTGCCTTTAGGAACAGCAGGCCTCAGAAACATTTTCCCTTTCAATAGCAAGCGAGAGGAAGTTGTGAAACCCCTAAGTGTTACAATATTTTTTTTCACAAATCACCTCAAAAATATTCTCAGTATTTGATTAGCTTAAGCATTTAGCTAGTTCTGAAAAATGTGATTGAGAAAAATGGTTAACACATGGAAGTTTCTGACAGATAATCTGTTATCAACAGAAATTATTATTGATGGCTCTGTAGCTAGTAGGATTATTAGCTATTTATAAACCTGAAGTCTAATATGGCTTCTCAGGGGGACGTGGTAGCAGGTGTCTCAGTTGAAGCAATTTCTAGTACTTTAGTGACAATAATTTTTAAAAAGTGACAACCTTTTTTACTCCCACTATAACATTTTCAGATTTTTTTAGGTAACTTAATATACTTTAGTGAAGAAAAACTGAAGTGATTTCTAAGAATCAGCACCTTCACCCTTAGTAGGCATTATCTAAGTTGGTTTAACAGTGTGAGCGTCTATTTATCTCTGCCTAGCTAAGGGTTTCACAAAATTTAGAAAATATTTCTGCTTTAAATTATTTTGCACTACTAAAGAGAACAACTTATGTGTTTCTTATCAGATAGTAACTTAAAAGTTTTCTGTGAACAAATTTATGGAACATTTTTATGTGTCCTGTAAGATAAAGCCATACCTGAGACCAATAGTTTGGTGAGAAATTGCCAGTAGATTTCTGCTAAGACCGATCCTAGATAGAAGAGTTTTACCTCTTCTCTCTAGGGTTTGAGTTATCTAATTAATTAAAGAGCCACTTGGGAGGTTAGTTATGATTGTTAGTAGAACGATTTCCTGAAGGGAGTTGTGATTACTCAAAGAATAATTAGAGGGCGATGAGATTTCCTGCAGGGACAGAGGTGGCCTCGACATTTCTTAGCAGGAAAACAAGAATGAGATGAAATATCATTGTTGTAACTTTACTGAGGCCTGCAACCTATGCTTGACACAGTACACACATATCCCATGTCATTTATCAAGACAACTGGTGACACGGTACCAACAATAATGTAGTAACACTATTAATCACAAATGTAGTTTCTGGATATTGTTATAGTGAATTGTATGGCTAGTATTTAACAATATTCTTTATGTGACATTCAAAGATAGAGTTCTGCAAAAGCACCACATTAAGAAATTTAAACAAGAAAAGAGAATTTGTAAGTGGTAGGTAGAATCCAGGAAATTTATTTGAGAGCATGTACCTGCAACTATGAGCTAAACAGAGTTGCCTTCCTTCTACATCAGGGAATTGAAGTTCATGGATGGAAAAAAAAAATGCCTGATATCACCAAATTTAATAGGAGGAACACTGAAATTTAAACTCCAAACTACCAACCATCAAACCTGTTCCCTTTACTGAACATTAGTTTGTCAACAGTGAAGGTGAAAATAAAGAGCAGCCCTTATAAGGAAGTGCTGAAGGAATACAAAATCCATTTCAGGAATAATACTGTCTTTCTGTTTCTCTTCCTTACTCCTTTCTTCCCCTCATTTTCTCTTCCCCTCCTCTCTTCCTTTCTCCCTCTTTCTTATTCTGTTTTCTCTTTGTCATTCTGCTGCCCAGCCTAAACTTCCTTTTGAAAGTCTTTACCTCCTTGTAACCTCATATGTGAAAACCTGGCAACTCCCTTATCATTGTCTACCAAGCAACTAGGTCTTTTCATCTCTTGCCAACTTTTTTGTATGCCTTTGTAACCATGTCAGCTATTATTTTCTCTTCCTCACTTTATCTTTAATGTTGCTATTAACCTAAGACTATTAGTCAGCACAACACTTAATATTTATGTTCTGAGTTTTCCTTTCTGTGCGCCATAGACTTATATCTTTCCTTTTTAATTTAATTCACCTCTGTACTAAGTCATGAAATGCTTTATCTTCATAGGAGTGAAAAAATATACAAAGTCCATCAGCTACCAAGAGTTCTCTCTTAACGTGGTCATAGCTCTTGAGAGATCAGTCTACTTTCTTGGAAGCCAAAAATCTTTAAGATAGTCAGATATCATCTCTCCACTATTAAATTATCATCATCCCTGGCCAAAGGAATTCTGAAATTACTCAAAGAAAGAGGCCCACCTCTTCTCTTAACCTGTTAGATAATTTGTTGATCTGTAATTACTGTGACTTTAATGTTTACATTCCCTGCAAAATTTATGCCGAAATCTAATTGCACTTGACACCTGGAAGATGCCGTCTATGTCAATGGATGTTCACTAAACACTGAATTTATTGGTTCCTGCAACTTGACCTTAGTAGTCACAAGAACCATGAGTGTTTTGTAGTTTTGATTACATAGTCTTGGGCAGGTTGTCACAGTATCCAGAACAGAATGCTAAAGGAATAATCTGATCACACACACACACACACACACACACACACACACACACACATCAAATAAACAGGTGAACACTTAAAGTCATTTATTTAAGAGTATATAAGCTATTTAAATTTCTCATTATCATCTTAAACAGTTGAAAAGAACCTATCATTTTATTTCTAAAAAATATAAAAAATATGATAAATACTAAAGCATCAGAATCAGTTCCTAGTCTGAATTTAGAAGCATGTATGTTATGGGAATTTTATTGAGTTCTGTCCACAGTAAATTCTTTATAGTAGATGGCTCACTGATCCTGATTACAGTAAACTATGTGGGTGATTGTTTTAGCAGTTGTTAAGATCTAGCATGCTCATACAAAAACATATGTCTACTCACAAACACCTGCCATTTATTTATTAGTTGAGGCCACTAGTGACAGATTGATTCTCTACCTTCAAGCATCTATTTTTATTATTGATTAAGAGTGCTTTTGGGAATTAAGAATGTGAAGTCTAAATACCCAACTCTGGTAACTGGGCTTTCTCCCTAGTTCTTTTGGCATTTTTATAAGATCGTCTTAATGAATTTTATTTTTAATAACTGAAGCTGACGAGTGTTCATTTACAAAGACAAAGGGCTCTTGTCTAAAGAGGTGACAACCTATGAGGCCATCTATGTTTCTCTAATAGAGATAATAGAGATAGTGATGCTTTTTTCCTCAAATGATTTTGACCTGTCATCCACTTTGACACAAACAGTCATGAAAACAAATTGGTATGACCAGTGATATACTCAGAGATATCCAGAAACATATCGATTTGTTTTGGAAATTGTTGGTTGGGTACTGTGTTACTAGTCAGTAGTGTGCATGTGTGTACGTGTGTGTGTGTGTGTGTGTGTGTGTGTGTGTTCAAAGGTAGAAAGGACTAAGATCCAGTTAAATCCTTTAGTCTTATGCACATCAGTAAAGAAATGAGAAAACAAAAGAAAATTCTCTATTCTTGGCATCTAGCGATAAAGCACATTAGGGAAATAGAGGCAGCTTAGTAAGTGTGCTTTTGCCAGGCCTTTCAGAAGAAACTAACAAAGAAAATATCTGGAGAAAAAGACCAAAGCGTGTAATTTCTGTAACCACAGGAGATCTTTTCATTAGCCTCTTCTTTGGTTCCTAATAGTTTTCGGATGCATCTGGGGACCTGGATAATTATTATCTCTGTACAATTGAGCTCTCTTCATTGATACGCAGAGCTACAATTTGACTGAGGAAAGAGAAAACATTCTTTCTAATCTCCTTTATGTTATGATAAAGTCGATCCTGAGATAATGTTATGTTGAAATAAAATCAGATTCTAACCTCCTTCTAAGTTTTTGAGGTCTGACATTTCAGATTCGGCAGAAACCCTCATAATTAGCTCTTAGCAACTCTGGCTCTCCTACAAGGATCAGTGAACACTTAGGAAGAGCCAACCTCTCTTTCTACTGTTGATGCTAATGAAGTATGAAATAGACTAATTTTATCTTGTTTTGTTCACTACTTTTTCTACTATAGAGCATCAGACACATAAAAACTGTGTCTCTCCCAAAGAGTAATGAGGCCATCTTTTTCCTATGGTCTCTGCTCTCCAAATCTCTCATAACAAAACAAACCACCAACAGTGGAAGCGCCACCTACAGCCAGCCACGCTCCCTCCATCTTCACCATAAACATCTCATGTTTAAGGTGACAGACTTCTTCTCATTGTGACTGTCCCCCCACCCCCTTGTTCTCTACAAGAGAGGCAGCTTGAATTGTTTCTGAAGACATATCCATAGTTTGCTTTTAATGTAAAAAGAAAAGGCAAGCTGTACCAAGCATGCAAGCCTCCAGTGGTGTGACCTGCATAGTTTTCCAAGATCTGGTATGGCGTGGTTGTCGTCACGTGCTGGGCCAACGACATGGTTTTGTTCCTTTTCCACACTATTTCTATGTTCATTTCTTTCTTGGAAGGTGTTCCCATGTCATTTTCGCTTTCTAAAAACAAAAAGCTATCTTTACTCTTGACCTAAGTGCGCATCTTATATTTTTTCTTCTCACTCCCTGATTCACTTTCAGATATTAATATACACATTTGTTATAAGTAAAACTAGTTGAAATTTTTGTCATTATTTATTAGCTAGAATCAATTTTATATTTTTGTCCATTTTTCTCACCATCAGCTGAAGGCTACTATATATTCATCTGTCATCATCATAAAATGGTACATATCAATTTTTTCAAAACTTTCATGTGTTATTTATATTTGACTAAAGAATGTCCAGAAATGGAGGGCTCATTGGGCATTCAGAGTTAAATGTCTGGCACAAAATGAAAACAGAGGAAATATACTGGATGATAATCCACTTGCATTTTTTTTCTTTTTCCTGGATATCTACTACCCAAGCAGGAATGTTTGCAATGTTCCTAGATAGGGATAAAATAATATGAAGCACAAACAAGTATTACAGAAACAAAACATACTAAATATTTCAGATTTGGTGAAAAAATAAACACAAAAAAATCAAACTCAGAAAGCCACAAACATAACAAATAATAAGATATCAACAAAATGATGAGAAACCTTATAATGATCAATTTTAGGAAAGTATAGATAAGTTTTTTAAAATTCACTTAGAAAGTATTTATGGCATGTGGTATAGGCGAAGTCTTATTAAACATTTCACCAAAACCAACAAAAAAACCCCAATAGGTTGCAATAAATTAAGTCTTTGCTATGTGAAAGACTCTCAAGAAAGAAATAAGCCTATAATTTAAAAAAAGTAGTTGAAAATCATGTTCCCAACAAAATACTTCCTTCCAGAATCCACACAAAAGAATTCTTTCTACACATTTAACAATAGAAAAACAAGAAAACACAAGATTGTGGAAAATTGTCCAAAAAGCATATTAGACACCTTATCAAAGCAAATATGAAAATAGAAAATGACATTAAACTGTACCCAACGTCCTTACCTCTGACGAAAATTCAATTTAAAGTCACAATGATATAGCGCTATCAACTACTTCTTGGAATGTCAAAAGAAAAATAAAATATTTTCAACACTAAATAGCAGTAAGGAGACAAAGGGATTATCTGTTTTGTATATTGGAAGCCAGTGAAGGTATGCATTACGGACAGGAAAATCTCAAAAACAAGTGAAGGTTGATAGAAGTCAGTGGGGGCTCAGGAGCATTTAATTACATCTACCACTCCAGGGGTACGAAGGAAATAATGACAGTATTTTTAGATAAATAAGAGCAAATTGTTAATTATCAGTGGAATTTTGTCACCTGACAGGTAAAGGAGAAGGAACAAAAGAAAACACCTCAGACCTATAGAAATAGAGTAGATCAGAATTGTCAGTGTAGAAAAATGTGCACAAATATTGTACATTTCTCCCTTTACATTATTCTGTTTTTCACTGTAATGACATAAAACTGCTTAAAGTAAGAACGTATTATGGGACTGTGAGCTTTATGATGTACTTCATTAAAATAGATGTCATAGCAAATGAAAAATGATTGATGGAAAAAGAGAACTACATGAAAATCATACGTAACTATTGGATTTTATGTGAATTGCAACAATATGAAGTCTCTCAAAAATGTGATCAAAAATTGGTCTGCAATCCTGAGACCAATTCATTTAATATATTATACAAGTGCCTCAATAGATAAGAGAGGGAAGGACAAATGGAGTAACTTAAAAAGAAAACTAGAAAAAGAAGTATACAAACTTAGAAAAAGGCTACATAATACATTCAAAAAGCAGAGATCACAATTGTATTTAGAATTAGTATCCAACTATGTGTCAATATGCTATCCACAAGACATGCACTTTACATACAAAGTTGCTTGAAATTTTAAAAAGTTAGAGATTGCAAGCAGTAAACATTAGGATCCAGGAGCATCTATGTTACTTTCAGAGCAACTGTACTTCAAGACAGGCAAACACCCTGAAACAATGGATATTCTTAATAATAAAAAAAAACAATCTTAAATTTTATCAGGAAGAGCAAATAGTCATACATACACAAAAGCAAATTTTAACAATACGTGAAGAAAAAACTGATAGGACAAAATGTGTCAACAGATAAGACCAAAATTTGACTTGGAGATATTGATATCCCTTTGTCCACTTAGTCTATGTCTCTGGCAGTAACAAATTACTCGAAACTAGGTAATTCAGTAAGGATAGAGGTTTGTTTTCTCACAGTCCTGACAGCTAGGAGGCCCGATGTCAAGGCTACGGTACACTTGCTGCCTGAAGAGGGCTGCTTCTCCGTTCCAAAGTGGTATGTCTTTTTGCATGTCACGTGGCAGAAGGGGCAAACTAAACAGCGGAAGAGATAGTCTCCCCCTTCCTACTTCCAACTAGCCCCCTTCTGTGGCCCCAGAACTCCTTTCTGAGGAACTAATTTCATAACGGGAGACTCACATTCATGATCTTACAATCACTTCTTAACAGTATTTCATTAAAGATTAAGTTTTAATATGATTTTTGGCGGGCAGATACTCATTATTCAAAACACAATACCATGAGCCCAAACCAATCAGAACAGATAAAACTATCAGCTATGTTCACCTCCTTCGCAATATCACCCAAGTTTTTCAAATGTACATTTTTATCCAAATTCATTCAAATGCGATGGAATCTTAACAAACTCATGCTTACGAATACCATACAAATCTCAACAAATTTCAAGAAATTGTAATTTTAGAATATACTCTCTTATGAAAATTGGGTTCATAGGAACCTATAAGAAATCACTGCATTGCCCAGACTGGGCTTAAAATTGCAGGTACCTTCTTTGTACCTCGACTTTCCAGACTTCTGGGATTCCCGGCTGGTTCTAGTATACCTGACAGAAAATACGTTTAAAAGAATGATAATAACTAAAAATAGGTTATATTACAATTTGTGGAAGGCAGTTAAGTAATGAGTGAATAGAGAAAAAATTAGAGCAATTGATACTCACAGTAGAAAAGGAAGCATGCTTAAAATTAATGACAGAAGTTCTCATTTTAGGAGGCTAGATATAAATGAGCAAATTAAAATGAAAATAATTAGAAAAAATAAATGGTGAGAACTGAAATTAATAGACAAAAGTGATATATAGTTAACAAAGCCTAAATTTTAATACCTAAACAAAATTGATTAATCCTTAAGGAAACAAATCAAATAAAAATAAAGGCCTCATGTGTTACAACTCAAGGAATAGCGAGATGGTACAGTTGTGATAGATTCCATGCATACAAAATGGATCATAAGGTCTATGTAAATTAACTTTATTAAAATAATTTTACATATGGACACAAGATGAACATACATCTTGAAAACCATAATTTCAAGGCAATAAAAAAGAAATAAAAAATGTTTAAGAGTTGCATATTTCTTAAAGAAGTTTGATATATATTAAGAATATTTCATCATGGAAAACGCTCAGTCCTAAAGTTTTAGTGGTAAATTGTACCAACTAAAGAGAGGAAACAGCAAAACTAAAGGTGCAAATAAATCTCAGGAAACACATGAACAAAATTACTTACCAATACATTTTTATGAGTTTAGGATAATACTGACATTCAGAAAATATTAAAAGAACATAAACTCATAGACTTGAATATTTCATGAACAGAGAGAAATCCCTTCCCAATAATTAGCATATAAAATATACCAACATGAATTGTCATGAGTCCAAAGCCAGCCTGGGCTATGATGTGAGTTTAGGACCAGCCTGAGCTACAGAGTGAGATCCTGTGTCAAAATAAATAAAGCAATTTATTAAATTGAAATTGAAATTTTAGGGTTTATTTTAAATCACCAGGTAGTTTTAATCTGAAAATCAATGAAGATAGTTTTTTATGTTAACTAGTTATAAGGAAAAAACACTTAAAATCTCAAAAAGAACCATTTTATAGAATATAACCATGGTTATGATGTAAAATCTTTAATATAGAAATGGAAGGAGCCGTACTCAATCTGATAAGACGCACTGCTGTTGTTGGATAAATGCCCCAAATGTTTCCACATATTGAAGGCTTGCTTCTCGGTCCATGCACTACTGAATGTGGTGAAACATTACAAAGGTAGAACATCATAGGAGGGGTTATATCCTAGGAGATATGACAGTGAAGGTGATAGCAGAGCTCCTGAATTTTTCTTTGTATCCTGAGCAGGCCTCCTCTGTCCTAGTCTCTTACCATGATGTACTATGTCCCTGCAATCCTAATAGAAAATGGCCGATTAATAATGCACTGATATTTTTTAAAACCATATATGTTTTAGTTGCTTTTCTGTTGCAGAGACACAATGCTTGATATCCACTACATTACGGAGGAGAGATTTATGTTATTTCACAGTTTCAAAAGTTCTCAGTCCATTTGTGGTTGGCTGGCAATGGCGGAAGCACATTACAAGCCCTAAAAAAAGAAAAACTGTTCATAGCATGGCAGACAGGAAACCAAGTGAGCAAGGAAGGGCGGATCTAGCCTGTATCCTTCCTGGTCAAGTCCAAATGACCCTCCCTTTCCGGGTCAAGCCCCAGTGTTCTAACCCTTGTGAACTGAACTCCACTGTCCCACTCCTGACCCGGCCTCCCCTTTTAACAGCACATGGTTCCATATGTACTCCACAACGCCCGAATATTGGGGGACATTCCAGATTCAAACCATAACAATAGGACAGAATAGACCTTTCTCTTTTTTATGATGATCTTCTTAGGTATTTTGACATAGAGACAAAAAGCTGATTACAAGAAAATTAGTACCAAGAAATGGTGACATGCCCGTATCTGTGGAAGTACAGTGTATCTGAGGGGAGTGTCAGGAAGAATTCATGTGATCATTTTGTGAGGGCAGACTGGGGAGGTAAGAAAGAAAGAAAGAGGCTGGGGTCCAAATATCTTCTTAAAAAGTATGTTTTAATGATCTATTTTCTTTTTTCCCTCTAGGCCTCAGCTATACTATTTCCTAATAATTTTGAGGGCAAGGGACTTAGCTTTTGGCACAGGATATTTTAGGAGATGTTTAAGATACAAAGAGAAATAAAGGAGTGAATGTATAAACTCTTCGAAAATATGTTCACTTAAGAAAAGAGCCTCGGGGCACTCTGCTCCCACAAAGAATGCTTACCCATGATTCGTTTCTCCATGTTCAACCAGTAAGGCTCTCAGAAGCCAATGTAGATTTTGTTGGCACATGTCCCGTACAATCGTTGCCCGTAGCCAGTCTTGTGGTCATTCTCACTATCGGGTTATGTAGACATGGAGGCTTCTACTGAGATTACAAAGGAAAATCTGGGTTTGTCTCAAAGAGGTGAAGAAATTGAATGAGCTTGTATTGAAGACAAATATTAGGGATATAAGTAATTATGAGGCATTGCTGAGGAATGATAACTCCAATATTGTACCAGAAGAGGATATTTAAGTATCCTGAAAACAACCCTAAAGATCTGAAGGCTGAAAAACAAAATCCTTCAGTATAAAAAACAGAAATTAAACAAGAATTAGTTGGCAGTAGGAAGGTGTCTTAGTTAATTTTCTTCACTCAATACCTGACATCCTCAACTTAGGAAGGAAAGGTTTATTGCAGCTTACAGTTTCAGAGGGTCACAGTCCATTCACAGGCGGGAGGCTGGAAAATGGTGGAAGCACATGGCAGGGCAGGAGCGGGGACAGCGCCAGAAACAGAGCTCCAGCGGCAGACATCCTCAAGACGTGGGGGTACAGAGGGAGGAGGAAAGAGGGTGGAACCAGCACACATACCCCCAGGTCAAGTCCTAAGTATCCACCCCTCTTCAGCCAGGCCCCTCCTCTCAACCCTACACAGTATCCATAGCAACATGAGGCTTTTGGGGGACACTACAAATCCATACCAAGACAGAAGACCAATTATTGAGATATGTAAGATTGAACTTTTGAAAAAGTGATATAAAACATACTGGACACTGAAGGCAAGGGACAGGACTGTAGTACAATACGGGATAGATAGTTGCTGGGTAATCTTATATTCTACTTGGTTTATCCAATACTACTTACAGCTAACAAAAGCATAAAGACTTACTGGTAAATGCCTAAGTTCTAGCCATAGAATAAGTAAAGAATAATAGTTTATTTTCAGTACAGCCTAAATGCTTTCTTTAAATTTTATTGGTAAAATACATCATGCATGATGGGTTTTTTGAAAACACTATATCATTTAGATTCAGCTCTTAAACAGAGTATAGTTTGATGTATCATAGAACCTAATAAAAATGCTAAACCGGGCCATTAAATATTTATGTGCAGTTTGTATATTGTGTTGGGAAGGGACTTTAATTAGTTTGCTGTGCAACAGAGAATCTGCATTTCCATAAAGGGAGAACTGTTAAGACTGATGTTCTAGCCACAGCTTCCTCCAAAGGATGCTTTTGGGTCCAATCTGGAAACTGTTCAAACAATATCATAGAAATAAGAACAAGATGGAGTAAGGACAGAAAAGATGAAATGAAGATCGCTCAGTCAATGTTAACATGTCACGCTGTAATTAAGGCTCATGTGATGAAATGTAAATTGCACAGAATTTTGAGGGTATTCTATTTCTGATAAAATCAGCATTCTGTTTATTGGAATGCACATCAGAAAACCCATTTTACTTTACTCCTGGCACGTTTTTAAGATTTTAATTAATTAATCCAATAGCTAACAAAGCCACAGGAGACACACTTGGGGAACGGGACAGAATTTTAGAGTAAGAGAGGACTGTGATCTCTGACCTCTCAGCTGCACAAATATGTGCAGGTTATTTTTGAGTCCTTTTAATTTTAATATTTTAATTTAACGATTAAAAATACTAAGTGTTCACATTTTCCTGGCAACAAAAGCAAACTGGAGAAGCTATGATTTAATTAATAATGATAGTGCTGGTGCATAATAGAAGTTTAGATAACATTCTTCTCCTCATCCTCTAGTCAAGGTCATTACTCCTCCCAGGTGAAGTTTCCTCTTTCATTCCTTCCAATTAATTCATCCTCTCCAAGTCTTCCTACCAGGACGGTGATTTCTCAGTCCTCACTGCCACAGTTTAAAATTACGTACTTAACAAACTGAACTTACTAAAAGGTTCCATAGGGTGAAATCAGGAACAAGGTAAACCTTTTTTAACTCGTACTAATTGATTTAAACTGATGATTTTATATTAAGTCATGGTTTGGGGGCTACCCATCAAAGTATTCAGTGATACCTTTTAAAACGCATATCCCACTTTGCCAGCAAACGGACAAGAAAAAATTCTTGCTTTTGATGGTAGAGGGTAGCTATGGTAACACTGCGCACTAAGACCATCACCTGTTACACTGATTTTGTCGTTGCTTTGCACCTAAGTAAAATGGATTCAACCTCATTCTCCTTGAGCTCCTGTTTTACCCTTGTGTGAATCGTATCTTCATGTATAAAAAGACACATTGCCTTCCCCTTAAAATGATTTCTTAAAAGTACCCATTGTTACCGGTAGAGTTGTTTAAACCTCTAAAAATACCTAGAACATTATTGCCCTCTTTTTTTTTCCTCCTCCAACTTGGTAACGATACCTCTCCCACGAACCCTGGGGCATTTGATGCTAATCACATTTGACTGCAATTTTTAATTCACTTGATTTTTGTATTTTTGGACCTTTAATTGAAAAATATATCACTAGGATTGTGATCTATGAGTTACAAGAGTTTTGTATCTTCAAAAGAATTGTGAGTATAGTGCAGAATAAATTAAAACATCCTAGCATTAGAACCTCACAATATATATTTTGTTTATTTTGTTGGCTGTTGTCAATTTTATATTAGTTTGATTAGTATTTTGTCTAAACTAAAATAACTTCATTTCTGATTTCATTTTCCTCAAATTCCCCTCTCCAGAAATTCTTCTAATTTCCATCTCCTGTCTAAAACATAAGTGCTTATGGAAGAGGAACAATTGATGTGAGAAGTCATTTATTCACTCTCTCAAAATTTGACTTATATTATGTTTGATTATATTTCACAGTGCGCATACAGCTGTACAGACATGGCAGTTGAACACAGAATGCCCTCAAGTGTGGTTTTTTAATTATTATTATTTTGGCTTTGTTCCAATTACACTTTTCTACACTGATTTCTTTTTAAATTTTTCATCCCCCCTCTCTTTTATTCCACAGAAAAGCTCAGAAGTCAGCTACTCACTGCTATTAGTGCAACACTTATTAATGGTAACTTTCTTAGATCCCTTAGGCTGCCATAACAAAATGCCCTAGGTAGGGTAATTTATAAACAAGACGAATGTATTGCCCACACTTCTGGAGATTGAGAGGTCTCAAGTCAAAACATTAGTAGATTGAGTGTGAGGGCTTTCTGCTTCATAGCTGGCATTTTCCATATGTCCTCACATACCAGAGAGAACAAATTCTTTCAGGACTTTTTTTATGAGGTCAAAAACTTCATCAATGAGGTCTCTACATTCATAAACTAATTTCCTCCCAAAGGCCTCAAACTTAATAGCCACTTATTGGAGATTAGAAATCTTTTGTGGGTTCTTTAGGGGATTAAGATCTCTAGGATGTACATCTTAGCTGTAATAAATTAGAAAAAAAGTAACTAAAACCACCCACTTAAGGTGGCAGATAGCCAATGTACAATTTGGCCTCAAAAAGTTGTAGTGTCAATTACTTGCAGGAAATAACATTACTTTTCCTATCTTTAGTGACTAAAATGAACAGCCCTGAGATCAATAATTAATAAATTAAATATTTCATTTATGTGGGGCCCTGATTAGGCCTGGGATGATTGTAGATAGCAGTGGCTCATACCCCAATAATCTCTATGCTGCAGGCGAGACCGGCAGGCGTGGGGCCCCTCCCTCTTATCTCAGACCTAGGATGGGCCACCGCCCATCAAACCCAAATTCTTTATCTTCCCCTGTTTTCACACCCTTATCAGAAACCACAAAGACCTGCCATGCAAAATTCCCCCAATCAGTGTATGACCCTTGATCTGTTACCTGGTGGACCCATCTCCATTAAATTGCTTACAAGCCTGGCGCTCACCTCTAATAAAGGAGCTGTCACCCTGATTCAACCTCCCGGTTGTGATTCTGTCCATCGTACTTAAACCACTGGAGACCCTGTTTCCCCAGACTTCTCTGGTTCCTGATTGCCGGTGGGACAACTGTGGCCAGGAATCCCCGGACCTCGACATATTTAAAATAAAGAAAACACAAACTGGTATTAAGTTGTAACATTCTTTAAAATTTTCAGCAATCTTTGGTCAGAAACTCATACTGAACAGCTATAGAGAAGAAAGCAGGTAGAAAACTGTGTCATTGTACAATTCCCACATGTGAAAAAGAAAACAGGGATAGGAGATTTGATAAACCTTTCTTCATTAAAAGGAGATGCCTATTACAAACACAAAAAGAGGATTATATTCCCTTTGAAACTATCTTTTATTTTTCTGAGGGCTTACCTGTAAGGTTTGATATGAAAGAAACTGGATTTTTTGGGTAATACAGAAACAAATTATAGTAGTATTTCATTATTCTCAATTTCTCAATCAATTCTAATCCACATAACAACAATGACATCGTGGCATGTTGCCCAATATTTTCCTTCTTTGTTTCTTTGTCTTTCTTTCTTCTTTTTTCTTCTCCCTTCTTCTATCTTTCCTTCCTTCCTTCCTTCTTTCCTTCCTCTCACTCTGATCATCCTTCTGTTCTTTGTTTCTTCAAATATTAAATCATTCTTACTTAATAACTCAAATCCTGGTTTGTAAAATCAAAGTAAATGTCAAGTAATTTTAAGTCAAGTACAGTCTACTATAGTTTTTCTCAACCACACAGCAGCTGCTCCCTGCTGATCCATTTGAGAAAAGTCTCAAAAATTATATAACATGAATATGAATCTTATGGTCGAGAGATCAAAGACACACCAAAATCTGCCAATTTTCGAAACTCTATTTACTCTGTCTTATTAATGTGGCCTGAATATTTCCCACTCGACTCATCCATGGGGTACTCATGCATACTTGCTGGTAGGAAATTGTCCTTAAGAAGAGTTACACTCATCATCTTATTTTATGAAAGTGGAGGGTAGTAGATGAAAAACGGAAGTGTCAGAGTGAAATGATGAAGATCATGTACATGCCTCGGGTCATTGTAGATAAAATATGCCGTGCCAAGGACATAAATAACAACTCATATGAGGAGTGTGGAAAGCAGGAAGTCAGTGGGCTATGAAGCTATTCCAGTGGCACAGAACATGCGCTCGTATATCTTCACTGAAACCTGAGCTGTAGTGGACATAATAATTCCTTTCCCAGAAAACGTCAATAACTGACCATAGGATTAGAACACAGTCAACCACAACATGATGGAAACATTTCGACCTGTTTAAGAAATAACATTTTTCTCTGCCGTCGTTGGTTACTACATCGTGAGCACTGGCAACTTAATTGCCTCTATAGCATGGTACTGAGTTAGGAGCTGTTTTTGTAAGGGAAATGTGGGTGAGAACTTTGGGATCTGATTTTAATGCTGATTTACTGTCAACCCACTGGTGACTTTTGAAATTCTCCAACCTCATGTACCTTGATTGTAAAATGTTGGGCAAATTAGCACCTTAGTAAGAAAGTTGTGAGGAAATA
Organism: Ctenodactylus gundi; assembly: GCA_004027205.1. NCBI lineage: Eukaryota > Metazoa > Chordata > Mammalia > Rodentia > Ctenodactylidae > Ctenodactylus > Ctenodactylus gundi. The sequence continues at coordinate 65,035 of PVKB01004441.1, read as the reverse complement.
ATATTCGTGAATTCAGTTTTTCCCTTTGCTCATAAAACTGTGTGCTTTTTGTTGCACTTGACCTGGTGTCATGGCTGGCTTATTTCTCTTTTTAAATGTAGACTGATATTGCTTTGAAGACAGTTAAGTTGCCTTTTTTTCGCCCTTATTGCCTTGATTTCTCTCACCCAGGCACACACACACACACACACACACACACACACACACACACACAGAATGAATCATCACTGCATGATTGTAAGTTTTAGTGATATGTACACCAGGCGTTACCTAGTAAAAACGTTCTACTACCCTCCTGAATCAAATTTGTCTGTTTACACATTTCAGCATATCTAGCCTGGAAACAGCCGCACGTCCAACTTTGTAAACAGCCTTCTGGTAAGCCCTGAAGATTGCTCGCTAGGGTAAAAATTGTGGAATACAGGGTTCCTTAACCACCCTGTTTCTCACAGCTTAGCTGTAATTTTTGTCAGACTGAACACCTCATCTCAATGTCCTCTCCTCTTCCTAAGTGACTAGCACATACCATATTCACTAGTTTTCTAAGTCTAACCATAATACCATAATTTATAACTAGATCCCCTGAAACTGTCCTGCAACTATTGAGGTACACTCTTCAGCACACTGTGGGATCTCAGAAAACTAATCCACTCAAAACTTTACTATCTTCTTGTATAAAATGGGGTTAATAATTGTAAAAGTGTCACGGATCTTTGTGGAGTAAACATGACAATTTGTGTAAAGTGCTTGTCTTCATAATTGAATTGGTAATAAACAGTGAATTAAGGTGCTTGGAAAACTTAGGACACTGGCATGTAAAATTTTACATTGTCTCAATGAATGCTCAATAGTTGTTACTGCTATGATCACTGTATTATAAATATTTCCTCCTTGATATTTTATAATGTATTTATTCCTCATTTTGTTATAAATCATTTTAATAAGTGTATCTACCTCAAAAATTTACAAATACCTTGAACGAAAATATCCCCTCATTATCCATTTTTCAAACTTTACTGATTATCATAAGATAAAGTAGCACGTATACTCCAAACTTCATAAAATGCCGGAATGAGTGAATTTGCTCACAATGTTTTTGCGAAAAAAAGTAATCCATCAGTCACTACACTTAATACATTACAAAGATCCATTCTTTTTATTTATTGTTAGTTTTTCTGAAGAAATGATATACAATTTTGGAAATATGACTATAGTTAGAGTCAAGCATCTGGAACTTTCCTGGGAAATGAAATAATTGAGATGAATATTTTCCTCACAGGCTTCGACAACATCTGTTAAAACAAACTTGAGATATGAATCAGGTAAAACCTTACACAGCATTGCATTTTCAGTAGCAAGGTATCTTTATAGATTTTTTTTCTCAAAAGCTAAATATGTTGTTTGTGAAAATGTACTCGACTCATTTCTTTCTTTCAATATAGTTTGCCTGTCACAATTTAACAAACTAAGAAATTTTCAAAACTTATTCTGATGTTTAGAATCAAAGCATGGACTTACAATACATAGTGTCCACAAGATAAATACAGAGGAAAATTTCCCAAATACTTTGAAATCAAAGTAAAGAGTCTCTATTTTAAAAAAATAATAATAATGCAATCAAGTTCTGCAGTTGTTGCAACCAGCTTTCCTGTTCATAAACTATGTTACAGCTTCAAAAAAGCCTTACAAATTGAGATTAAGGTAACCAGTCAATATTACTCTAAAAATAATAGGACACATGAAAATAACCCAGTATACTTTGCATCACATTAAAAACACTAAATAGTTTCTAGTTTATTATTCTTGTTCCTTTGTTATTTATATGTATTAGAACATGTTAAAAACTCTACTATTATCTGAGTTAATGACAACAAAAAACAGCAAATTAAAATTAAAACCCCAGCAGATGATAAATCTTTAGGAATTCTGAGAATCAAAATTCAGTTATAGGCATTGGTATAGTTTGTACACTTGTAATCTTTTAAAATATGCACGTTAAAACTTAACCCCAAGGTGACAGTATTGAGAGCTGAGGCCTTCTTGAAGATGAGTTGGTCATCACAGCAGTGTCCTCACTAGTGTAATTTATGCCTGATATCATGAATCCAAAGTGGGCTATTCATGTCTTTCATCATGCAATGATACAACTAGAAAACTTCTTCTACAAACCAGAATATGGGCCTCCTCCAGACACATAATCTGCATGCCTATTTTCATCTTGAAATTTCCTAGCATCTAAATCTTGAAAATACCCAGGATTTAGAAGTTTGTTATAGCTCTTGGCTGGAACAAATACATAACACTGTGGAAATAATTTTGGAATTGAATAATTGGTGGAGGCTGGAAGTTTTAAAATGCTTGCTAGAAAAAAAATATATCTTTTGCCATGAGCAGACTAATAAGGGAGAAAAGGCCATTAAGAAAGAAAAGTTAAAACATTAAAAGCTTGAATCTTCTTACCAAATGCCTAAATGGTTTTGAATGGAATGATGGGTGAAATTCAGGTGGTGAAGGAATTCTGATGAGATTGCAGACAGAAATAAAGCACTTGGTATTAGACTGAGGAAAAGAATGTCCTTGTAATAGTATTTCAAAGAACTTTGTTAAATTGTGTTCATGCCCTATTGTTTTTCAGAAGGTAGAATTTGTAATCTATGAAATATGATGTTTGGTCAAATTTGAAAGCAAAATGTTCAAGATGCACGTAGGCTTTTCTTGAATGCTTATAGTAAGAGGTGAGAAGACAGAAAATGACTAAAACAGAGTTTATCATTCATTATAAGATTAGTAGAAATAAAAAATAAAATGTTCAGACCATCTATATTAACTTAATATAAATATTTTCTGGATACAGGACCAAAGGGTTTAGCTCCATAACTGACAGATGAATTATTCGCTATCTACAAAAAAAAGTCAGAACCTATTGACCAAAATGGTGGAAGAGCAACAAGATTTGATACACTAAAAAGTTTGTCCAGCTGAGGATGGACTGAAATCTCCAAAGCCATGAGCCAAAATGAGCTTCCTTTTATAGAATTTGATTATCACTGCTATTTGTTAGTGTAACATAAAGCCATTGACTGACACAATGGCTAACTTTTTGCTGAGGGTTTTCATGGTGAGAAATGGAGAAACCCTTTGGAGTCTCATATTAAGGATTCTAATTCCACTCACAAGAGAGAGGCCATGATACCCTAATTGTCTCCCCCAAAGTCCCACTTTCTAATACCATCACGTGAGAGATTTGTCTTCAAATACGAACTTTGAGAGAATGCAAACATTCAGATCGCAACATGTATCCCTCACTGCCCAAAATACATCTCTTTTTCACTTGTAAAACACACTCAAAATGCACCCATTCAACCTAGTAGCTCCTAAATCTTAACTAACTCCAAGATCACCTTTAAAACCTAAGTGCATAATTCCATGTTTTATAATATAAACTAAGCATATAAAACTGAAACGTAAGGCACAATTCATCTTGAGGCAAGTGGCTGTCCAGGTGTGACTCTGCAAAATGAAATAATTTACATGCTTTCAAAATGTAGCAGTGAGGAGAAGCAGGAGAAACACACACACACACACACACACACACACACACACACACACACTAAAGTGAAGAAATAGAAAATGAGAAATTCCAAGCTCCAAGTAGGTCTAAAATATGTAAGGGAAGTAATGTTAAATCTCAATACTCAAGAATGATTCTTAGCTCATTGGAGCCTGTGGATGAACAAAAGATCTTGATAGGTGCATAGGTCAGAATAGTTCCCTTACCTCACAGCAGCCAGAAAGCTCACAGTGGAAGAGAAATGTCCAGGGTCTTAGCATCTCCTTAAAGAGCACATCTCAATGACTTGACCTCTTCCTATTATACGTTGGCTTCCTAAAACTTCCAGCACTTTCCAATAGAGCTATAGTTAGGAACCCCACTTCCTGTGCATTGGACTTTGAGGAAAAATTCTCCCAATCATAGCAGCAACATAAAGACCATAAGGTGGGGTCTCATAAAATACTGAATATGTTAGCTCTTTTTTTTCAGCCTTAGATCCATTGGAAGTAAGTATTTATTGTTTATAACCGTTCTAGTTTATTATGTTTAGTTATAACAGGCTGAAAGGACTCAGGTAGTTGCTGTTATATGTCATAGAAGAGCAGCCATGTTACCTCCTACTAGAAGTAGTAACTTTAGGAAGCAGAAAAACTTGTTCTTACCTCTATGCCAGTGATCATCAGTATGGTAAATTCTTCGGTTTCCTCATGTACAGATCATCATCACGGCATTAATCATCTCATAAAACTATATGGATCAATTCAATTCATGTGTCCTTCATGGCTTAATTGCGTATGCTTGCCTAATGAAGTGAAATGGTTTTTTGCAAGTGACAGCTATATCAAGGTTCTTGTTGGATTCAAGGTTCTTTTTGGACTCAGAATCCTTGGCTTTTGGTCAGGGATCCTCCATCAACTCCATTACAATTTTGGCTTTGGTTTTTGCAAACTCAAGAATTTTGTTGTCTAATATGAAAGGCTATGAAAACCAGGATTTCTGTTCACTACCCACCACTGTTGTTTTTCAAAGAATTATACCAATATGTAAATTGGGTCACCCCTAAAATACATCATTATTGTATTTTTTTTTAAATGATGCTTTTTTTCATAAATTTTCATTAATAAAAGGCAATGTTAAAAATACATGCTATATTTTAAAAATTCACATCTTTATAATGTCAAGTATATAATAGGATAGTACAGTTGCCCAATTACACTCTTTAAAATACTATCTTAACTTTTCTGTGACATTTTCTGTATTTTATTTTAGTCTTATGATGGCAAATATCTGATTTTAATTTAAAAGGCTTTAATTTGTAGCACAATTTTAAGTTCATAATAAAATTGTGCAGTCAGTACTGAGTTCTAATATGTTTTCTTCCCCTATATATGATACTTCTTCTATTATTCTATTATCATTTTCAGATTCAAAAAATAGTGAATCTCCTTTTGTTGAAACTAGTTTAACAGTTTTTGCCCAAGACATTTTATAACCATGCAACATCCCAGACCACAGATAATTCAGTATATTTTTATAGTTAGCAGAAACACAGTGGTATACATAAAGAAGCAATCTGGATGGCTGTAGTAAGCACTTGCTTTATTTCAGAATAGTCAGTTCAGGCAGCCTGTGATTGTTTGAGACTCAACTGCTGTGATCAGCTGAGTCTCAGTTGCTTGATTTTAAGGGATGCCCTTAGTTTACTATCAAGATATATGATAGTTGACAAAGCACAAAGGTTGGATTAGGCCAATTTATTGCCTATGTAAAAAGGCTGGAGATATATATATATATATATATATATATATATAATTTTTAAGACTTCAGAATGGTAATACGAAGACCCTTATAATACAGGCATATATTAAACATTTACTAAAAACTGAGATTAATTACTTTTACTTCTCAGATAGGAAAAATAAACTAAGACATTATTTGCTATATAGTATGATTAAGAACATTTTCTTTTTAGAAATGGAAGCCTAACTGATAAAATGCCCATTAAAATTTCTACAGAGTGATAAAAATGAAATATGCTTGCTCGACTTAGGCAATAATAGAGCTACTTAACTAATGTATTCTTAATTATCACATATGGTTGTAAAGAGAATCATCCCATCTGTCTGAATAGCCCTCACTTTTTTCCTAGAATTTCAAATGCACACAACTGTTTTTTTTTTTTTTTTTTTTTTTTTTTTTTTTTTTTTTTTTTTTTTTTTTTTTTTTTTTTTTTTTTTTTTTTTTTTTTTTTTTTTTTTTTTTAGAGGAACCGTGAGACACTTGGCTGAGCAGTAAAATGGTTATGAAGAATTCGTGGAATGGCTTTTGATTCTTTATAGGGGACCAATAGGAAATGAAAATGACTTTAGGACTAAAAACCCAAAGGTAAAAAGATCTGTTAATTTTGACATTATAGAGAATTGTGCAGAGCTTACAGTGTAGGAGAAATCTAGAAATTATACTTTGGTCAAGACCAGTAGTGCTTGAGGATGACTGTGACTGTAGAGAGGGTTTTATTCTCACCTTAGATCAAGATGGGTGGTTCGATCTGTCTCTTTGTACACGTTTCCTGTGTTTGTTCATTTCCATGTATATGGCGAGTGGTTTGAGTTTTCTGTTTTAAAAAAACAAAACACTGAAAATGTTTCAAACTTAGTGACAGCTGTCAAGGAAGGAACCACTGGTGGCATTGATAGGCCCAGTGCTGACTTAGTTGGCCTAAGGACTTCAAAATAAATTGGAGCTGGCTCAAAGGAAAGCTTTAAACATACTTTAAAAATGAATGACACAAAATAAAAATAATGAATTAAAACTGGTTCTTTCCTAGCATGACTGTTTATGATGTTTGTAAGAGAAATTTATGAGACAGACAGACACTCTTCTTTATAAAATTTACTGGTTGGTTTATTCTTTGACAAAAGCAGTGAACAGAACAATTTTGCAATTGCCTGAAAATAATGCTAGATTTATGACCTGCTCAGAATATACAATAAATTAATTCATCCAGAACAGGTCGAAGCAATGTACTCAGCAAAACCTCTTTCCGAGTACAAATGAAACAACAGAAGCTCTCTCACAATAGAGATATTATTGTAGGATATGTGGCGAAATGAAGAGAGAGATAAATCAGAGCACATCTCATTGTGGGATGAACAGATAGGATTGAGTGGTGATGGGCAGCTTTGACCTCCACATAGTCAGCGTCTGTTAACCCAAATCACAACTTGAAACAGGAAATCGCTTTCCAAGTGGAGACTTGAGGTGAAAGGCTGGTTACCTCTGAATCTTCTGTGAGTTGAATTTGTGTGTCTCCAAAATTCTCACGTTGAAATCTTAACTTCCTCAGGATAAACTTATTTCAAGATGGGGTCATCACAGATGTAACCAGTTCAACAAAAATAAGGCCATTTGGGGTCTATAATCTAGAATGGCTAGTATTTTCAGAAAATAGAAACCATAAGACATAGAGACACATACACAGGAAGAATTCCTTAAGTACAAGTCACAGAACGATGTAAAAATGTTATAAGACAAAAATACAGCATCTACAGGAAAGCCATGAATAGATAGATTCTCCTGTCCAACTCTGAGAATGAATCAACATCCTAGACATTGATCTGGGCTATGCAGTCTCTAGCACTGTGACAATATATTGGCCCAGCCAGTTTGAATTATTTTGTTAAAGAGTCTCTAGCAAATTAATGCCTACCCCGAATCTCTGCTCTGTAATAATGGCAGAAAAAAGACAGCAATTAAAATCCCTAAACTATCTGAACAAGACCCCAAATCCCACTCCATTTTGATGTTCATAAGAATTGTCTTTCCATTAAGGTGAACTTTAAGAAATATTTTATTATGAATCTAGAGAAATAGATTAACAGTTAAACACTCGCCTAGCAAGCTCAAGACCTTGGGTCAGATTCCCCAGTACCACATATGCCAGGCATAGTGGAGCACGCCTGTAAACCCAGCCCTCAGGAGGCTGAGGCGTGAGTATTGCTGTGTGTTCAAGGCCAGGCTGAGCTACACAAAGAGTTCAGGACTAGGCTAGACTGCAGAGCAAGACCTGGTCTCAAAAGAAAAACAAAGAAAGAAAGAAAAAGAAAGAAAGGAAGAAAGAAAGAAAGAAAGAAAGAAAGAAAGAAAGAAAGATTGATTCTATTGAATGTAGTGGTATACAACAACTGTAATTCTAATTCTCTCGAGGACTGAGGAAGAAGTCTTGTAAGATTGAGAACAGTTCAAGGAAAGCCTGAATGATAGCAAAAATTCATCTAAAAATTCTAGAACATTCTGAGAGAACTGATGTATATATTCTAGTAACTACACAGCTCCTGATTATAAATACTCTAGTTGCACTTCAATTAACTCTCTAGTATATCTGGACTTCCCTCCAGGATCTTGAAAAAAACAAATAAGTAAAGTGGTTTAATTCCTTGAAAATAAATGGAATATGAATAGTATAATGTGCTTTGGAGTCACATAGTTCTAAGACTAAAATTTTCCTCTGTTGCGTTCAGTGTATAACTCCTTGGGCTCAGAATTGTTATAATAATATTAGATATTACAGCTAAACATTATTTACAATGTCAACATATAGCAGATCTTGAATAAATGGTAGCTATTCGAAAAACACAAATGGAGAGCAAGAGGAATGTGGTATGTGTAGCCACAGTTGTGTGAAGTCTTGAATCTGACAGTGAGCAGATATTTCACTGTTGTGAGTCTCATTTCTACATCTTGATAATTAGAATCCTACCTTATAATTAGATTATTGAATGAGCTATCCATTTTGTCGGGTAAGATATACAAGCTTAGCAAATCTCACAAGTTTCCCTTCCACAATTAGGAAACTGCCAATCTCTGTAAACTTGCATACTCTTCCCTTCTAATGGAGGCTTTTGTAAGTATCTTTGTCTCACTGAATATTGATGTAAGACTCTAAGTTTCTTGGTTCTTAAAATAGAAATATTTACATAGATCAATCTTTTAAGACCCACAGCCAGAATTAAGCAATCCAGGCACAAACATATTTTGAATCAATATTTTTTATTTTTAACCCAGATTTAGAGTGTGTATATCCTATTCTTTATTTGGCTGTACTTGGCAAGACTAATTGTAACTCTTTTTGATGGAGCTGATTAATGACATATACCATATGTTTCCCTTATTTCTTTCCCTGGTGCATTAGTTAAGACTAATTCTTGAAAATTATGGAATTTATCTTAAGTCAAAATATGTAGCAGAATGTATTATACAAATCTAAAGATGTTCTATGAAACCTATAATTTTGTAGAAAAGTAAACTCAAAATCAAAGTAATCAATCAAATTACTGTGCCACTCAGATCACATTTCCACTTTGCCTGTCCTTATGTGTTGAAGGAAACAAATGTGCTCTTAGTCTTTACTGCTCAAACTACATTTTCTTTACTCTTTTGTTTTATACAGTTGACAACGATCACGCACAATGCCACTTTTATATCCTCAGATAATCCCTAGCCCTTGTGTCTACCTGTTACATATTGAGTCACTTGAATAAAAACTAACATCTCATTTAGGTTCAAATGCTAAATTACTGATGAAATGATTCCCATTGGGTCAGTTCATTTTAGATTTTGAATTCTAGCCCAACTAACTGAGGTATAGGATCAGAGTTATCTTTACTAAAAGTGTTCCTTATAACTAGCTTGTATAAGTGGAAGATGACAGGGGTTAAAGACTTCATGATGTAGTGTATGGGACGACAATCCAGTAAAACAAAAGCCTTAGCTCCCATGTTAAGGGTCATACCCTTAATATCAAGAGGATGAAAGAAATGATTTCCATAACAACCCCTCCTTCTCCTGAGTTGGATGCTTGAGTTTGTCTCATGTTTCAGTATCCTGCAACTCCATTGTCTGCCCAGATCTCTCAGAACTAGAGCTGGTAATATCCTGCTTTCTGGAGGTTCAAAGGTCATATAAATTGACTTTGACAAATGTTTTCATCCTCAAGTCAACTTCTGAATCTTATGTTAGAAAGTTCTAATTATGGACCACTGTGACTAAACTATTATTTAACCAGGATGGGAAACATCGTACCTACACACAATATATGGCCCACAAAATTGTATATACACTATGGCCCAGTCAAACCAATTGTACTAAATATGTAGTTTTGGCCATTAGGGATGATTTAATTAAATGCTTTGTCAAACATAGCAGATCATGTTATGTTTTATAGCCCATGAAGGATGCCATAAGTAACCGAACAGCCCATGGCAGAAAACAGATTCCCTACCCCTGCCATTGTATTTACTTCTTTTTGGATATTGTCTTTTCTCTGGCATCTGGTGTCTACTTTTTCACAACAGTCTGCCCTTGATAGTTGAGAATCATTCTCATTTTGACAGCTCTCTCTTCTGTGTATCCTTTACAAACACTTTTGTCTTCCTTGACATAATATGCTGACATGCGCGAGGAGACATGATTGTCCTGTCTCTGAGAACACCGTATGTTTTAGTGGCTTCCTGTTTGACAGACCTGTTGGTGGAGACCAAACTCTCAGCATGCTGGCTGGTCAGCATCAGTTATTAAGCTGCCAGCTCAGCTCCGATGCCTGAAAGAAAGACAAGCAGGACTTTCCTGAGGGCAATAAATATTCCCGGTAGCCTTGGACTAAGAGTAGTTACATCTTTGAAAGATTTACATTTATAGTGAACATAAATTAACTGCCCAAAGAAAATGAAAAATATAGATGTCTATATAATTTACTAGCAGTCCACCTTGCATAGTTCAAAGTACACTGATGTGATTACCAGGAGAGCCCTGCTTTGCCAGGAAGTTTGGATTCCTAGGGAAGATGATAGCTTCCTATAGAAATAAGTGGATGTAAAATTAAGTGGTCTTAGGAGGAAATTCTCCTTTTTGTGTATGGTAATTGTAACATAGTTTAAATGAAGTTTCAGAGGAATTAATCACTCACAATATTTTAAACTAAAAATTTCCAAGATTAGGTGCCATAAATAAGCAATTCCTTGTAAAAATAGTGTTACTTTATAAAATAAATTGGCATATGTTTCTGAGAAAGTAATGACCATGAGAAAATACTAAGATCAGTGATTTTTTTTCTGGTTTAGGAACAAAAATGTAAATAAATTCCCTGGTTCAGGAAGTTGAAGACCAGGTAATTATATAAGAAACATTATTCTAATGATAAAATAATGACATTAAAATTAACCTAATATATCCTTTTAGTTCATCTTTCTACAATGATTAAGTAACAGAACTAAAGACCACATTTTAAAATCACACAGCTAAGTCATCACCTAATCAAAAATAAAACTATAATATTATGATTCTTATTAGATTATCCATTATTTTTTTCCAATTTTTAAAAGAAAAAATCAACAATGACTGAAAAACTTACTGACAAAACTTCCCAAAATAAATTGCGGAATGAATTTCTAACTATTGAATACTTATAATTTATAATGAACGTATCAGCTTTTAGGATGTCAAAGATAAGAATCCCTTACCTGATCTGGTTGTAACTCTCTAGGAAAATGGATACCAAAATATTTTGAGCTCTTTGAAGCCAGTTAGGCCACCCACCCTTAGGTTTCAGGATGGCTATTTTCGACTTCATATCTTCCAAATTCATGGGCATTTTGCCATAGTCAAGTTGAGATGCCAAAAACTTGCTTGATTTTCATATATGTTAGTTTAGATCAAACTGAAATATACATAATTGGCTTCTATTTATTTGTTTCTGTTTTTAGCTCAGGGTGCTTTATTACAACCATTTGAAAAAAGAAAAAAGAGGGAGAGAGAGAGAATGATCTTACAGGAGTTCAAAGTGACCTGAGCTGAAAACAAACTTCTTTTTGTTGCATTTAGAAAAAGTAAAAACAGGTTTCATCTAGCAGTTTAAAGGAAGTTGAATGATTGAAAATGAGTAGAAGACTTTGAAAAGGAAGGCAGAGATTTTAGGTGAATGAAGCAAGAAATTTTCACCGAAGGCTCCATTTGCAGAATGAATTGGATGCTGAGGGCCATGTGTGATTCCCCTCACTTTCGTATCGACAAGGAATTGGACAGAAATTTGGAGGGCATTTTGGTATTATTATTTTCTTGGAAATTATTTTATTACTGTCATGTCATTGAACGCTAACCATAACATGGAAAATAGCTGGCTGGCTGTTTTGGAAACTTAATGGTTATTATTTATTTACCTTGGACTGTGATCTCTTCAGTCTAGTTAGATGAGGGGCATCACCAAAGTTATCCATTTTTTAACTGTGAAGGTTGGTTGAATAGAATCATAGATTTTTTTTTCTTTCTGCAAAATACGTGAAATGATTGTGGTGTCTTTCATCTTTTCTGAAATACTTCTATTCTTAGAATCAAAGAAAATGTCATCACTATTCCACCATTTTCTTATACATAGGCATATCAATATTTTATTCTTTCACATTATATCATTGGAAAAGGTTTCCACTGAAGGGGTTCACCATTTATGTGTGAGTTTGAATGGAAAACAAAAATAAAACTTTATTATTGAATACTTCCATACTCTATGTGTAGAACATTTATTTTCCCATAAAATGAGTGCTGTGACTTGAAGACATTGATCTCAAGTGATTTTTTATATAATGTAAAAACACTTGTTATCTAGAAAATGAGCTAGTAAATGCTCTCATTACTTTGGTAAAGTGTGCTATTTTAAGCATAATTAGTGGATAATAATTTTAAATGACTAATGTGATAAAAGACAACTTACCCAAAGAGTTAGTCTTTTATTTTCCACCAAAGTAAAATCACTTTTATGAGGGTCAGGGCATCCCAAATAAAGGCTAACTTTTACAGACTCACACTCAGGTAGATGTTTTTAGAGCAGTACCTTGTAATTAATGAGTCAAGCAAAAATGCTTGGTGACCGGGTTTTTGTATTTTTAGCTTACTACGATACACTATGCATTTACTATTACTTTTGTTTTTTCTTCAGGGTCGGACCATGAATAGAATAATTAGATTTAAAATAACCATGTTGCCCAAGAAGCTTCACTTTGAAATGTAACTCAGATGTGAAATGAAAACAGAAGAAAGAGTGGTTCTATAAGCAGATGGTCTTTGGACTGCTGGCCTTCAGATCCTTACAGAACACGATGACGACACTGTTTAGTAATCTAAGATAGTTTCACATCATGACTTTTAACTATACATAATTTTTATTCTTTAATTAGACAGGCAATTTGTGCCTAAAGCATTTTTAATAATATAATATGTATATAATGTTAAATGTACATATGATAGAAGTCATGGTTGTGTGCTGCACTTGCCAGCATTATGACTGTGTAAATTTAAACACATACATAATTTATGTGACCATCATCATATATAAAACAAAGAACAATCTTATCACTCTCAAAGTCCCCTTATCCTGCTCTATAGTACTCAAAACTTTCTTCAACTCCTGGCTCCAAGCAACAGGTGACATATTTTCAATCCCTGTATTTTATCTTTTTAGAATGCTGCCCTGAATAAAACATAAAAAATCAAGTAACTGTGCAGATCTTTTCATCTTTATAACTGTATTTTTTATTTTTTTTCATGCATTAGATTCATGTGAAGCTCTTTCTATACCCTCTTAAAGTGTGTTTGTGATTGAAACAGTATTTTAACCTTTTTTTCATCTGAAAAGGTGTTGTACTATTATTTCTGAAGAATTTACCCTGATTGAGAATTCCAGGTTCAACTTTCTATTTTTTCCTCTCAGATATTTAAGAAACGATATTCTGTTCTGTTGTTCCCTTCACTGATTCTGTTTAGAAATCTGTATTTATTTGTAAAAACATCCTCCTCAATACACTACATATGTTGTATCCATCACCTACTTTAAGTGTTTTTGTTTTGTTTGTTTTGTTTTTGTCTTTTATTTTCAAGTGTTTGATTGTAAACAACCAAGGTATGTTTCAAGAAGTTTCTTTTTTTTCTTTTCTTTTCTTTCTTTCTTTCTTTCTTTCTTTCTTTCCTTCTTTCTTTCTTTCTTCTTTCTTTTTTTACTGTGTACTCTCTGGTCATTATTTTTTCCTCATTTTATTGAAATGTGCAAGTGCAGAATTTAAGGTTTACAGCGGAGTTGAGCATTTTGTGCACATACGTTTCTTGTCAAAGTGACAAGGGCTTTCCCGCTCTCCTTTTGTCCGTCCCCTACCTTCCTTTCCCTCCCTTCACCCCCCATCCCCTCTTTCGCTTTGTCTTTCCTTTAAAGTTCCATGAGAAGTTTCTTGTTCTTGAAGTTAGTGAAGTTTTTTTTTTAAGTTAATTTTTATTTGTTTGTTTTGTTTGGACTTATAAATTTGCATCTTCCATCACATTTAACAAGCTTTTTAATTCATTGTCTTCAGGTCCACAGCCCATTTCCTACATTATCTCTGTTTATTATTGAGGCTTTGGGCATTTTTTAAGTTTCTATGGTCAATGATAGTTGTAAAATTTCTCTTTTGTAAGATTCTCTTCCTTGGTAAAATTTATTTCCATTCACTTAGAGAATGTCTGTAATTAATTCCTTGAGCATGACTATCAGAGATGTTTTAAAGTTGTTATGAGACTCTTGGTCAAGCTGAAATTTCTTAGAAAACCAGCTTTATTTTTCTTTTTTACTTTTTAAATCAATTCATATGGGTGCTTTGATACATTTCTCAAGTCCTGTGTTATTTTTTCTGAAGTGTATCTCCAAAGACATTTTAAAACCTTGGCTGTACAGTTTTGGTACACTCATATGAGGAACATCTAATTTTCCCTTTAGATTCCTCTGTCTTCAAAACTTGTACTGTTGATTATGACCAGCTCAAGAAATAACCACTTCAGGGTAGAGACTAAGGCCTCAAGCAGATTCAAACGTCGTTTTAACTTCAATCTGTGTTCCCTTTATGTTCTTGGCTTTCTAGTGGTTCTTATTCTGCTGCGCAAAAAAGTCTATTTTTTGTATATACTTACTATTTCACTTATCCTGTGACTAGGTTCATGTTGGTAGAACAGCCAGAGAAAAGAACTTGTGAAACTTCAAGTTGCATTCTTACCTGTCCTTCCTCAGTTACCTTTGTCTTAACATTCATTGTAATACCAAGATTTGCTCAGAATGGTACTGGAAGACTCACAAGAAATCTAACCTTGAGACCATCATGCTTAGTTAAGTGAGTCACACTCATAAGGTTAAATAGCACATGGTTTCTGTAATATGAAAAACCCAGAATACAGGCATTCTATAGAATCAAATGGGTGTGAGAGTGGAAGTCGGGCAGAGACAGGGGGGAGAGATGGAGGGCTACTAAGTGGGGGAAGGATTGAAATGTTCTTGTGATATATATGTGCATAAAATCTTCAAGATCAATATAGTCATTGTGTATCTCATATATACACTGATAAAATAGGGGATAAAAAGAAATCCTTTCTACTGTCCACACTAGAATCACAAGCCATATTCTATCAAGGGTTTCCCATCTCTAGAACTAATTTCATTTACATTCATCTGAATTTCTGAGACATAAGAAGTTATGGAAGAAAATGAAAAAAAATTATGAAAATAACAAAGCAAAACAACAAGAACAAAAACACAAATACGAATGCCTTTACCACAATATGATCTTTACCTCCTTCTGCATTTTTATTTCCTACTTTGATATATTGCTGTTTATTGCTCAGACTTCTACAATAGCTATTTGTTTCTTTCAGTATCATCACTGAGCACCATGATCTGAATATTCCTATTTATTCTAGATGAAAAACAAAACTACCTGCTCAAATGATTTTTAAGAATCCCAGAGTCCGTTGGACCATGATGAGTTGCAAAAGAGAGATGTTTTGAAGAGAGATGAGGTGAAAAAAGAAAGGATTGTTTTCAGCAGGTTGAGAAAATCCTTTCTGTACACCTAATTAGAGTTTCAAAATTGGATTCCTGGAAAGAAAATATACACTCATTTACTAAGAAAACTCATTTCAGTCCTCTTGGATAGTGAAAAACACTGAAGAAAAGAATAAAAGGTGGGAGAGAGAGTGAAAGAGAGGGAAGGAAGGAGAGAGGGAGAGACAGAGAGAGAGAGAGAGAGAATGTGACAGAGGGAGAATTTTATGTGAATTTCTGGGAGAAAGTCAAAATATTTCTCACACTTTTGTGTTGTTTTACTTGTTATGGCATAACTTATATTTAAGCGATCGCATGCATGCAGATTTAGAAGTATAGAAACAATTTATTGAGGTCAGAAACAAAGACTAAAAATGAAAACAAAGAACTCGGCCCACAGGAAAACATTGTGAATGTAGGGCTAAATTGAAAATTGTGGCCAAGGGATTCAAAGCTTCTTATTTTTGAGCTAGCACTGACTCAGGGAATTGTAGTTAACCTGAAAGGAGAGGGCAAGGTTTTTCTGCAGGTGAGCCAAGGGGACCCATTACACATCTTGACTCACAGAGAAAGTCATTGTCATATTAGCTAAACTTAGAAACCTGGTAACTCAGTGTCACAGAATGTTTCAGCTAAAACCTGCCAGAGGAGAGCTGGCCTGAATAACATACATATATGAATTATGTATGCAAGAACTAAATTAAGGGAGATAGAGGAATGATACTTCTTTCAATTTATCACAGGAC
This sequence comes from Ctenodactylus gundi, assembly GCA_004027205.1. Lineage (NCBI taxonomy): Eukaryota > Metazoa > Chordata > Mammalia > Rodentia > Ctenodactylidae > Ctenodactylus > Ctenodactylus gundi. The sequence goes on along the minus strand of PVKB01004441.1, from coordinate 48,852 downwards.
AAAGGATGTTTTCGTTTCCGTTCTGGGTTTAACACGTGAGTGTGAAGACCAATGCCAGCTTCAGCACCGGGACAAGGAGAGCCCATTAAAATGCATAAAGGTCATCTTAGAGAAACAAAAACAAGTGTTTACAAATTAAAACTATTCCGAAGCACTTTATTATTATTATTATTAAAATGGGGTGAGATTTTCCTAGAAGTTTAGGCACCCATAGAATGGTTAGAATCTGGCTTTTCAATGGAAGCAGGTAAATTATGGAGCGGTAAGAGATAAGGTTGAATTTCCAATGTCAAATCTGTGAGAATAATAAATTAAGAAAATACCAGGGAATATTTTATGAAAGACATAGACAATAAGCAGGCCAAATATATAGGAATGAAGAGAGTGATGTAATTTTAAAAAAGTAATATTTAACTAGATGCTTCAAGTTACTTTTGAGTCACAGAAAATGTGATGTCCAATGAGTAGTGGTAATTTAACAACTGGATCATCTCCAGTGACTTAGTGCAGATGAATCAGTTCCTTATACAGAAGAATCACATTCTAGAAGTCTGATTTGCAGAAATTGTCACCTTCAAATAGCAGAGAAAGCACCTTGCCTCATGAACTCATCTTTCCTGAGACGATAGGTTGGGTGACATTGTAAGTGCCAGGGAAAGGAAGAAAAAGTTGGGTAGCTTGAGTCTCATTTTAGCATCATGGAGTCACTAATTATTACATGTTCATGCTACATAGAGCATATATATCTTTCAAATGGATGAGATATTCTAAAGTATTTGCCATTATTTCTGGTGCAGTATCACTCATCACTTATCCATTACAGCTAGAGGAAAGAGAACATTTCCCTTTAAAAAATCAGCAACATTTGGATAAATATCTTAAACTATTTTTCAATGACAAAAAAGAACTCTTGTATTGACTTTGAACCTGGCTTGATTTTTACTTTGAAAGGTTAGAGTTTCTATATTTTTCTATAAGAACCTGACTCTGAGCTCTTATTTCAGCAAATCAGATATATCATTAAAATTGAACTATAAGAGCGCATGAATTATTTCAAATAATTCACAGACAAGCGATGCAGCTGTTCAATTATTTTGAATTCTTTATTACTCATGAACTAAGTTTCAGCAAATCTTATGTGGATTTACAGCAAAAGGGATTTGCACTTTTGAATCAAGATTCTGTTCCATTTTGGAAATAAAGTCAGACAGAGAACAGAAAATTGTCTACAAATGAACCTATTCTTGAAATCTTTCTAATGAAAGGATGCAAGACAAGTCTTCCCACCTGAGCTCACTATCCTGTATGATTATCTAGTCAATTATTCCTGCTGGAAGATTCTGTCAATGAAATAGCTGAGAAAATAGCAATGCAACAATTTCTACAAGCTTACCCAAATGACGTGTAATTTGAGTCATGTAGTTATTTTATTATTTCAAAAGCTCCGTGATCCAAACTTATGGTTTGAAGCACTGAAATAAAATGTAGAAATGGTTAACACCATCAGTTGATATTTCAAAGGATTGACTCTATGAGACTATTTTTGCAAAAAGGGATTCAAAGTCAACTGGTCACTTTTAGACAAAAATAAAATTTAATCTTGGTGTTTGATGATTCATGTTGTTTGTTATCTCTTCAGATAAAATAAAAAGGTGTGTGTATGTCCATATAAATTGTATATTATATGTATATTCAAATTTTTGTATACTGCATATAAATACATAGAAATACAAAGTGCATTGTATATTAATATATTGAAGTGCACAGGCAGAAAACAATGAGACATGGCAGAATTAGGCATTAAAGATTCAGACACATAAACACAGAGAACCGGTGATAACATCTGAAATATACAAGGAAATCCCACTTCAGAGTTCAGAAGATTGAAATTGAAAGACAAATCCATTGTCCAGTTAGATCAATACGTTACCTCTCTGAACTTGGCTTTCTCAATTTCAAAAGTTATATGATCATCATTATCACAGGTTGCTGATGGGAAGCTCAGATAAAATAATATTTAGAGTATTTCTCGGAATGCTGGTATAAAATTGGCTTGAGTACACACGGTCACTGTCTTTGTGCTACTTGGATTATTGTTATACAGATGAAGAGTGTATTCGTGGGAGCACGTCAAATGCATCTGAGAACTCAACAAGTACAACAGTGTGGATACTAATTGGTTGAATATAGTCGAACTCATGTGTTTGACATCCAAACATTTCACAGACTTATCATCAGTAATGGTTAAACTTGGGCTAGGTAGGATGTGTGAGGAGGATGGTTTTGCATGTTGTCACCAACAATAGCACTAGATTGACAGAAAAAAGTTGTCAGTATGTCTCCCATTAAGGTCTTTTGTTTGTGTCCACTGTTCAATTTAAAACCATATACCTGGCGGTCTTAATGAATGGCCCATTGAAAACACCATTTTATTTATTTGTTCATTTGTTTGTTGATTAAAATATGGTCTCATTCTGTATCTCATTCTGGTTCTGAGCTCACTTTATAGCACAGACTGGCCTTGGGTTCATGGCAATCTTCCTGCCTCAGGTTCCCGTGTGCTAAAATTACACGTGCATACTACCACAGCTGGCTAACCTTTTCTTTCGGGTTGTGAAGAGAGTATTTTATTTGGAAAATTATGGAAGGAGAAAGAAGGAGGACAGAAAGGGAAAGGGTGGTAAAGCCTCTGCTAGTCAAAAGGGTGACCTGGAAACGTGGGTTGTCCCCGACCAGCTAATTTTTATGTGGTGTAGGAGAATCAAATCTAGGGCCTTGCACATCGTAGGTGAGAACTTTAATCACTGAGTTATGCCGCCGCCCAAACCCTATCATTCTAGATGTTAGCTTGGTAGATATTGACACAGATGTATAAAGTGATCTGGGAGAAAAACATGATTTTTGAAGCATGAAGAACATTCTATATGGCCATACCTATGCCATTCTGCTCAGACGCCAAATTAGAAGAACATTTAATGATTAATGTCATGAATTCCAGAATGAATCCCCAGTAACTGATGTATAAAACTGGCCAGAGTTAGATGTTGCATTGTGTAGGAGAAAAAGTAATGGAGGAAGAGAAAAAGGAAGAAAAGCATCTCTGAGACTTTGGGGGACAGATATCCCAACCCTTGTCTGAGAAGCTTTGGCATATATGGACAATTTTGACGGTAAAGAGGAAGGAACAGGAAGGAGATGTCATATCTACTTTGAACGAGTTGGTTTTTAAAGCTGCGCGAGGTGTCTCCTGACCTACTGTGTGCGTCCCACCTCCATCCGTGCTTTCATCCATCTCTGTGCACCTTCGTTACTTTGTAGTCACTGTGACTCAATACCCGACACCCACAAATTAGGAAGGAAAGATTTATGTTAGCTTCTAATTTCAGAGAGTCGTGATTCATTCACAGGTATGAGGCTGGAAAATAGGGGGATTTACATGGTGATACTAAATCTACAGCCAGAGCTGGAGCTGGTACTCTTGGAGACAGAGATCCTCACAGCATAGTGGAACAGAGAAAAGAGGCGGAGGAAGGGCAGAATCAGCACAAGCCCTTCCAGGTCAAGACTCAGTCATCTGCCCCTTCCATCCAGACGCCATCTCCAACACTACACATTATCCATAGGTACATGAGGATTTTGGGGGGCACTCCAGATCCAAACCATGACACTTTGCACCCAGTAAGAGATGGAAATTTACTGCAATATAACAAAATGAGATGGCTGTAATTGGACAGGTGGCAAGGCATTGCATTTGACAATGTCAGAGTGATTGAAAGAAGGTTGTGCAATTACAGCACACTAGTACTAGCACTGACCAAACTTTTATCCTTGTTTTAAACACGAGTACACCCCATCTCCCCTACTCCACAAACCCTCATTATACTTTTCAAATAACCTAGGTACCATTGCACAAACTGGAACAAGAGCCATTTTTTGTTTTTACTGAATAAAATTTCTTTACTCCCTTTAACTAATCCCCAACTCTATTTTAATTTATCAGTCTCATGATTCTATTCTTCTATTCTGTTCTGTTCCATTCCGTTCCACTCTATTCCACTGCATTCCAGTCCAGTCCAGTCCAGCCCAGTCCAACCCAGTGCAGTCCATTCCGTTCCACTCTACTCCACACCATCCTATCCTGTCCTACCATGCTTCTATCAAGGAACACACTTTAGTCTCCTTCCCTTGATAATTATACAGCAGCACATTTGCCTCCACAGCCTCAAGAAATCATTTTGATACCCATTTTATTATGAGATATTTGAATTAAACAGAGATTTGAACCAATGAAAAGAGGACACGCCTAGCTTCATGCCTGAGACAAGTATGCTAATAGTATCTTGGCAAAGAAATGAGTATAAATGAGACTTCAAGACCCATGCCTTGGAAACAAGGCTGCGGTACCTCTCAACTTGCCGAATATTTCAAATGAGAGGTTTGAAGAAAAGTTCCTGAAATGTAAAAGAAAAATTGCATGAAGTGAAAATGACAACAAAAATAATACTTCAAAGGGCCTTTGCTAGGAAAAACAGATAACATTCTATAATTTATCTTTTAAATATACAAATATAATAAGGAAATGATAAATGCTTTGTGACCATTTTAGGAAGAAATGTTTCTATTTTAACACACACACACACACACACGCACACACACACACACACACACACATATATATATATATATATATATATATATATATATATATATATAACAAAAATTTACAAAGGATAAACATGAAAATTAAGTCATGATTCATGTGTGTGGTTGAATATACTTCATCCAATAAAAATGAACTATCAAATTGTATGTAATGTGAGAATGCATGTTTTTATAAAGCTTGAATAAAATGTAGTACATTTTAATTCACTCTTTCCCAAAAATACAGGTTAATCAAATGTGTATTAGATGGGGGTGTAACTCAATGATAGAACACTTGTGTAGCAAGAGCAAGGCTCTAGGTTTGATCCCAGAACCACAAAAAAAAAAAAAAAATAACTGTGTATGTATGCAAGTACAAAAGACAAATAGCTCCGAGCAATTTCTAGAACTCGATCGATCATTATGTCTGAAAAGTACTCCTTCCTTTTTCCTACCTATTTGAATTCAACTCACCCCTTTTCATCAATAGAAGCTACTATTATCTCTAGAAAAAGTGAATCAATTTAAAGAATGCGGGCAGCATCATGAGAAATGACAGCCATATGCAACATTTCAAATGTATGAAATACTTTGAAGTGAAGCAAAGTGCTCAAAAATGAAGTCAGTACAGCTTGGATTGCATCTACAGTCCAATGGGATTCTTTAGGATGAGGGTGGTCTTATGTATCTCAATAGCCTATCAATCAAGCTGGTCAAATATATGATGACTGAAGAAGTAGCTATGCATTGTCAGGGGGAAAATCACACTTCAATATGCTTTGTTTAATTTGAAAGAGATGCCTATGCTACATTTTATCAAACTGTAAATAAAAATTATTTCAAAATAGTTGAAGTCTGGACAGCCTCACTTATTTGCTGTAATTAACACAGGAGTTTAAAGGGAGTTATGGAATAAGTAATGAAAATTCAAACCCAATGATCTCTCTGCCTCTCTAAATAATTTATTTCATGACTAAGTGTTTACTTGAAATCTGCTCCATTCGACATTCTGTAAGAGACAGTAGTATCAGACAAAACAGCTTCTAAGAACTGAGAAGTGTTCACTTCTGGGGGATGAGGCAGAGGATTGTCACTATAGAACAAGACGACAAGGTAAGCCACAAAGAAAGCAGGGGAACGAGTTGGTTCACTTATTCTTCAACCTATTTTAAGGACTCTTTTGCAGCTGAAAGTGGCGAATTTCCAGGAAAGCCCCAACATCATGCCCAGGTGTCTTAGGATCACAGGGGCATGCGTTTTGAAAACTCATTTGTTCTACCAAATTTCTAAACCAAATGTCAGAAGTGAGCAATCCTTGAGAAGTGTGGTATAGTCTTTGCACGTTGATTGCTATAACTTCACTGAGGGAAGCTGGAGACGCTGAAGTGAAATCCTCCATTCAAAAAGATTTCAAATCAAAGTAGAAAAGCCTGATGCTATGGAGATAAATGCAAATCATTTTGGATATAGATCCGTCTCTTGCAAAACACAAACTATGTCCTTTGCAAAGTACTTTTCTCAAACGTCATGCAAAAACTAGAGGACTATCAAAAGTGTGTTAAGGTAATTTTTTGCTGGATAGAATTGATTTGTTCACCTGTAGTCTGTCCTCTGGGAGTAATTAAAATCTGACTGCTCTATGCCAAAAACCCCCACATTTATACAACAGAATATTCTAATGCCATTTTTTAAAAAGCCCAACACAACAATGCAAACTTTTATAGCTCCTAATTTGTTTTCACATAGGATGAACAGAATGAGATTTATTACTTTGTTCTTGTTTGTTTGTTTAATAAATATCTTTTTTTCCCCAGCAGTGTTACCGGGAGCCCAAATGACTCAACAGCAAGAAATATTTCAAGGCTAAGAATAAGAAGAAGCCATAAAGAATTCAGCTTAATTGTCTACACAAATCTAATCTGACTGTTCTCATAATGCTTTCTTCCCTGGGTGCCTCTGCTGCAGACCTTTTGTGTCAAGCAAGGGACAATTAACACAGAGTTAAAGATTGCAGGTTACAGATTGGAATTGAGGCTTTCCCATTCTGCAGGAGCTCAGGCAAACAAAATTATATATTGATGTTGTGATTTCCAACAATAAACAGGTATTATCACCTGTTATGAGTCAATCTGAAGGCTGATGTTTTTCTCTTGCGGTTTTATCACAAGAAGTCGAACCAAAATCATGACACCAAAGGGATAAAAGTGGAAGTGATTTCTCCACTACTTGACTTTCCGGAATGGCTCAAAAGACTGCTTTAATTAGCTTTAAAAAGAGGGCCTGAAAGTTGCTAGGGAAATGGAGACTGGGTAGATTTTCCCCAAGGGTCTTAGAAAACAGCGTTTACTAAAGAGAATCTTGTAGAATACAAAGTCCTTGAAAGGTTCTTAAATGGAAAAAGGAAAAAAAATAGTCAACTATATTTGGGGAACTGGGCATTAGAATAAGTTAAAATTTTAACTTGCTTTATGTTTTAACCTTTTAATTAGCTACATTGTCATTTTCAATTTTCATGAAAATAAAATAAAACAGGCAATTCTCCAAAACTTATTTGCTCATGCAACACTATTTTTGACAATCGTTCAACATTTTCTTCATTGTCTACTATGCGTATGATGTCATTCAGTTCCTAGCATTTTTCGTACCATGTGATTGACTCCTAATTGACACTATTTGAAGGGATTGGGAGAAATTGACAGAAGTTGTTAGAGTAAAGGATTGTCAGGATTTGGCAACCTACGATTAAGTCATCTGACTAATGGAATGGATTGTTTGAAAAGAACTGTGTCTTTACATGCATGCCTCACAGGAGTCAGCTGTTACAATAAGGATTCTCCAAATTATGAAGAAAGAAAAACCTTTAATCTATGCACAAAGCAACAAAGTAAATTACTGACTCAATTGTGACCAGTCTGGGAAATCAACCTAATTATGATATATTTCCTTTTCCATTCTTTGGAACTGATGCTTGATATTGCTATTGTCTGTTGACACAGCATATATTCAGACTCTGTCAAAAATCAAAAGCTAGAATGAATTTCAATAGAGGAAACTGAGTTAATTTTAGACTATCAATGCTTTGATATGAGGACTAGTGATTCAATTTGGACTTTCGAAAACAATTTAGAAAACCTATTTTCAATCTACCACTTCTCCTTCAAATTTTTATCAGACACTGAGCAAGAAAGTAGAATAAGCCTTCCCTTGTTCCCATAGAACAGTCTACTATTATACCTTCCTCAAGAAGTCTAGTAATAGAAATGCTTAACTAAGTCCCAGAACCATTATTTTAGATTGTCCTTGGCCCATGTTTTAGGAAACTTCCATGAGAAAAATATAGGACCACAAGTTGTTGATAATCTAAAAAATATATAAGTATCTATGAAAGTTCTAATCTTTCTACAGCATAAAGACTTTAGTAGAAATGCAGAATAAAGAGATGAGAGTTTGAATTTTCTAGTCCTCCCAAGATACTCAAAGCTGTACGTTAGATTATCTTTGTTGTAAAGCTAGCTCTGACTGGGCGAGACATCATCAGCTATATAGTGTTTCTTATTTGACTCTTTAACGATTTTGCCTTGTGCTTATTTTCATACCCATAGTGAAACTTGGTCAAACAAGAAAAAAAAAAAAAGAGGAAACGAGATGCCCATCATAAATTTCAGAGGCTTGACTTTAACTGGAAGAGGGACACAGAAATTCCAGATTGCAATTCTGGATTGCATTTGTCTGATGAGGGATTGATTGCTTCGTTTTCTCCCCCTCCACCCTCCCTCATTTCACATTTCAAGCAGTAGAAAAGGACTACAGTAGTCCGGATACAGAAAGTTGACTCTTCTCATATTTAATAGAAGAGAATATTCTAGAAATCACAATTCTACGCAGCCTACATTTTGAGCACTGCATCCATGTTGTCAAACAGAATATTGCATAATAAGAGAATGTATAAAAAATACAAGCCCTTCATCAGTTTTAAAGGTACTAGTCTTCAGTTGCGACTTTAACCAATGTCAGCTCTCCAACTTTGAGAATATGTTTCCTATCTACCCTATGAATTTATATCAGCGTTTTGACTGTTGTCTTACTCAACCTCTCCTACCACCTTTTTCCCCCAAGCCCTTTTCTGAACAAACAAAGAAATAGCAACAGAAAGTCTCTTGGTGAGAAGTAAAACATTTTGAATAGACCGAGGAGGAGCCCTGGTCCAGGGATAAAGTAGTTCTTTTCAGCAGGCATCCTCCTGACAGCTCTCTTATTTGGTGTCTTGCAGAGACAGATAATATCCCAGCATGCCAAGGAGGCAAACAAGTAGAGGACCGAAACACGGCCCTCAGAATGGAGCTGAGTTATTGATTTTTCCCCCTAAATCACATTTCTCTGAAAATAGAGAAGTAGAGTTTCTAAGAAGGAAGATGCCTCCCAGTCTACAGCTCCCTGATTTTTCAATTCTCTGAAAGAAGTCAGAACCTGTGCCATCTAGCAGGAGCAATATTAGTAAAACCAATTACTTTTCTAATTCTAGGTTAGATTTTTTTATAGTTTAAAGTATACATTAGTTAGAACTATTAAAATAATGGTCATATAATTTCCACAGGTAATATATTTATTCTTCTCTTTTATTTTTCATTTCTAAGAAAAGAGTGTGTAGCACAAGTTACCAGGTATATGATCATGTGATGTCATGAAGATCATTCTTATTAAGCATGGCTCCATTTGCATGGAGTCCTCTGAGCACGCCTCTTCTTGGAACCCTCTGGAATTGTACGGTGCTTGGCAAGATGTCAGAGGAGGAAGCACGAATCAAGAGTGAAGGATTTCCCATACTAATACCTCGTCTTTGCTGCAAACCAGAATGGAAACAGCAATATTTACCTTTTTTTTGAAAAAGAAGTTGTCATAACTGTTCAGAGTGGTAAGACTGGGATCTTTGCTCACAACAAGATGTTCTTTCTATGTATATCAAGGCCTAGAACTGAATATATTTTCTGAGTAATAGAATAATTTCATTATTCAATCAACACCTCGTGACAAGCTAGGCACTGTGTATCTTTTGTTAATGTCTATGTTGAGTGACCATTCCCCAAGGAAAACTATTATGGTGATCATCAGAAAATGATGTCTAATAATGGTGATCGATTTATAAAATAGATATTAGGACCACACACACACACACACACACACACACACACACACACATACACAGAGGCAAATTCTTTCAAGCTGGGCCTTGTGGTACAGGTGGGTCATCTCAGTGCTCTGGGAGGCTGAGGCAGGAGTATTACAAGATCAATCTCAGCGTGGGTGATTCAGCAAGATTTTTGTATCAAAATCAAAACTAATAAATAAATAAATAAATAAATATGGGGGCTAATATTTATGTCAGTGCAAAGGCCCTGTGTTGGATATTATGTATTACATTTGTATATTAATAAAAATAGTGGGGGGAAGAAGCTTTTTGCAAAAACACGAATAACCTGGAAAATATTGCTAGGTGATAAGAATAAAATATTGCTAGGTAAAAAGAAAAATCAGATATGTGAGAAATATCAAAGACAGTGCTATATGACTAACACTGTATCATACTAAGACTAATTCTCTATGATCAAACTAACATGTAAAAATGCTAAAATCATACACACTGCATTAGTGGCAGCAAGAGCTGGAGGTAGGAGAACTGAGACTGTGTCGAGCAAATGGACACGTTTTGAGTTTTATGATGACTAAGTACTGGGAATAGATATATTCATCTTATTTCTATAATCATTATACAACATTTATGCAGTTGGGCATGATGGAGCTGGAATTCCAGCTCTCTGAAGGCTAAGGCAAGAGAACTTTCATAAGTTTGAGGCCAGCTTGGGCTATATAGTGATTTCAGGACAAGCTTGGGCTCCAGAGTAAGACTGCATCTCAAAACAACTAAATGAATATATATATATATATATATATATATATATATATATATATATATATACACACACACACACAGCAAATCTTCATTTTCTTTGTATGGATTCCTGCTATTTCTTCTGCTGTTAATATGTTCAAATAAAAATAATCACAAATTAAAGTTCTTGTGGTGGGTTTGCTAGGAGAAAGAGCAGATTTAACAACAAAAGTAGAAGTCACAGCTATGTTGTGATTTCACAGACCTAGCTTTGAACGTGGAGACAGATGTTAAGACCTCCAAACAGTGCGAAGAATCTCCTAGAACCTTCCAGTGGTTTGCATCACAATGGATCCATTTTAAATTTCTGACTTCCAAAAGTATAAGTTAGTAAATTTATTTAGCTTTAAGAGACCAGTGTTACAGCAATTTGTTCAATTGTCAAAATTATTAAAATTGTTTCAGTTGAAAATTAAGCCTGTGGTCCCTGGAGTTAGGATAATCTCACTTAAGGGTAATTAAGGAATGATTGGGAATGCTATTAGGATATAAAGTATCTATATTTCAGCCCCTACTTTTATTTCAAAAATTAGGAAGCATGAATTGATTAAATCTACAGTTTCCATGATTGGAATTGATGACTTAGAGAAAAAAACTTAGAAGTCATCGTGAAAATAAGAGTAACAATAATCAACACAAATAATGCATATCTTCTAAAATATCTGCAGGTATAGGAGAATGACAGAGCAATTTTTAACTTAATGCTGAAAGCACATACTTTTTTTTTAACCTTGTCACTGTCACTTTAGTTTAAAGGAGATGAACAATGATTAGCGGATGTGGCCAATTTAAAACACAGGATCAACGGAGATGCAGGTGTTCATGACAGGCATCTCAGTACTCTCCCCTTTGGCTAACATGTCTCTCAATAGCCACATGTGAGGTTGTTCTGAGAGTAGAGTGAAAAATGTAAATAGATTGGGCATAATGAGACTTCTTTACTGGAAAAAATAACAAGGCGTATAGCTAGAGAAGTAATGAGGAATAAATTATTCCAGGGAAGTTCTTTGCATAAAGAAGTAGTGAAGAAGTGGATTAATAATGTCCCAGCTAATGGAGGTTGGAAAAGTCCTCATCCTCAGCAGCTCACACTCCAGAAGGCAGCTGATAATCTCTTCAATAGATTGGATTGCTATCTTTATTATTTTATACTTCAATATGTGGTTGATATTTTGTACCAAATTCACACTAGCCACACTCATCTTTGAATATGTTCTTCAGACTTAGGGCAGAGATATTTTTTCTTAAAGCATCTATCAGCCTTGGAGTGAACAAAATATAGAAGGATTTCACTACCAAGAAATAACTACAACATAGACCTACGATTGCTTTGGATTCTGTTTAATACCTACAATTTCGTGCAAACTATTTCTTCTGTAGAAGCAGAATTTGAGTTTAACCAATATGAGGAAATTTTGAAACAAAACAGCATGCCGCTGGCAGAGCTAACATCGGAAGCACAATTGCTAACTGTTGAGGTAACAACACAATTTACGATTGATTAGACTGGTATATGTGATCAGTAGAGGAATGCACACGTTGTGCAATGTAGAAATCATAATAGTATAAAAGAATCACCCTGTCAGCAAGAACGGAAGGCAGTGGTATTAACACACACACACACACACACACACACACACACGCACACACACACACACGCACGCACACAAAAGAATAAACTTATGTTGGTGTTTTTTAAGCTAGTTCTTGTCACTTCCCCAAAATCTGCTAAAATGTAGGTCACATCACGTACTTCTCTGCTCAGAACCTTCCAAGGCCTCCCAATTAACAAAGCCAAAGTACTGCTGGTCCTCATTATTTATAAATTCTATACTTGTGAATGTGTCAACTTACTAAAATTTATTTGTAAGCCCTAAATCAATATTCAATGTGTGCCACTCTTAGTCTGCAGACATGCACAGAGCAGAGAAACGTCAGTATTGGAATCTCCTGACTTGCCTGTCCCTGGCTGAGGTTCATTAGAACAATGTCTCCTATTTGGTTTAACGAATTTTGCTGCAGACAAGTGTCTCTCCCCGTGTACAGAAGTGCTAAGTGCAATGCGCCTTAGACAGAAAATGCACTCTTCTGAGAAATCATTCAGGTGTAACTCACAGTGCTATTGGTCATGAGTTGGGGTTAATGAATCAAAAATATGGACATTCAGGAAAAGTAAACTCACTGATTTATGTAAGACTTCTCTAGAAAGACCTAAATATCTATTATAGGAGGAAGCTAATAAATGATGAAATGATGACTAAATTTGAGAATTTTTTGATGACAACTGATACACATTACGTAGTGAGCAATGCTCTTGTGAAGTTGAGAGAATAAAAAAAGTTGCTGTCACACTATCAAGGGCTAAGAAAATGATAGCCTTTCTTTTCTCCCAGAGTTGGCTGGGACATTCCAGATGTAAGGGCGCATGAGAAACATTGCTTCTAGTTGCAGTCAACTCTGCAGAACAATAGATTAAAAAGAAAAAAAAAATGGTAATCATTGTGCAGAAAAAAGATGATAGAGGAAAAACAAGTTTGGGATGCTGATACGATCGACCGGTTCACTTACAATGGGGACACATGAACCTGCATAATCCTCACATAGTTGTGTGACCACAAGTTGACATGACCCTTACATTATCTTCCTCCTAACAGGCCATTGGGATGTAAGTAGAAGGCAAAAGGCAGAAATTCTAGAGACATTTGTCACAATGAGGCCCAAGTACTAAGAAACTAAATCTGGAGACCTGAACTCAATAACGTTGGCTGACCATCAAAAGCACCGACAATATTTTTAAAAATACAAATATCTATCAAATTCTTGACTCATTTCATTTATGATCAAGGCTGATACATAGATGCAAACACAGAAATGTGCTTTTTGAGTACCAGGTGATTACTCATATGGAGCACATTACTGCTAATATAAGTGCAGAAAACTTCTTGGCAGTTTTATGTTGATGGGAGAACTGGTGTTCGCATTGGTCACTCTCACATCACCGTAGCAGATACCTGTGATAATTTACCTGCAAACGAATGAGGGGGATTTACTGTGGCTCAGTTTCACAGGGTTACATCCATGATTGTCCAGCCCTGTTGTTTCTCTGTCCTGTGACAAGGCAGCACCACACAGCACAGCATGGCTACTTACCTCGTGGTGAGCTAGGGAGCAAGAGAGAGAGAAAGACACCTACTCTGAAGCCCTATATTATAGAAATTGCACAACCTTTCAATCGTGTCCAGCTGGAGTTCAAGCCTTGGTTCAAGCCAAAGGCCATTTGAATGTTTATGACATTTTCACGGGCCATATAGAACTATCAACTGAACTACTCTTCATCAGACCAACAATGGAGTTGTTGGGTTGCTTGTTCGTCTTGGTAGCGCCGCTGTGAATAGATCAACTTATCAAAAATATGTAATAGTGAAGAAAAAGAGAGCTTATCAAGGAGAAATGATTTAAAAAACGAATACTGGAAACCAAGACTCAAGGCATATGAGGAACATTCACAAGAAAGGAGAATGTTAATTTTTTAATGGTATTGGAATGAAAAATTGGCGTTGGTGTTGACAATCCTCAACGCAGTTCTCCTGCTCCAAAGGAAATAATCCTGTCTCTCTCTCTCCAGAAAGTGACAAGAATGATGGGTACGAGAGTGAATAGAGAATAGTCTGGGGGTGTGGAGAGATAATATATGACTCTTACTGTATCTATTTTTATTTTTAAACAAATATTTAAATATTCATTGCATTTTGTGATCACAGTTCATTGCAGTATTTATGGTCAAAATAGTATGTAAGGATAATTTTATCATAGGTAATGTAGAGATAGCATCAGAATCTCCAAAGAATACACATTTCAGGAAAAGTCACACTGAAGCTACAGACAGTGCTGGTGCCTGAGCGGTATTTTGGTGTTAACCTACTAGTGTGACTAAATGTTTGATGGAATATTGAGAAATGACAAAACCTAGACAATCCCAGCATCGGATGATGTTTTTTCTCTGTAGATAATGCGCTTCAAATTTGTAAGGTATAACCAGGCAGAGACGAGTACCATGCAGAAATTTGCACTGGGACATCCCTGGGAGACAATTAGTGTTGAGAGATCCAGGTGTGGTCTATGCACCGATGTTCTCCGATGTCACTTGCCTTAACATTTGTCTGCATGTATTACCTGAAGTGACTTTGATAATTCTTTTTAAAACACACCTGGCTGTTATTTCATCTTTACCCTTTTTATTTTTAAATCATTTCATGTTTTTATTCATCGGATATTTATTTTATATCTCTCTTAAGAGAAAGTAAGTTGTACAAAAGCTGACAACTTTTCACATTTGCCCAATTATTTATAGCATCTGAATATTGTATAATGTTTATCACTTGTTGAATGAATAAATGGATCGTTAATTTGAAGAATTTTTAACCTGAGCACAGTACACATATAGATCATTCTTCTCTTTTGTATAATAGCAGGAAAGAAGAAAACGATACAATATCTTTGCATTAGCAGTAACCCTACAGTGTTAGAAGTGGTAGCACTTTTACTCTATGATTGTACCATTGAAATATAGAGATTATAGCATCATAATCAATTTGTTTCATTTTATAATAAAATGCATAAATCTACAGTGCTGTTTGTAGCAGAAGTATATTTTCTAATACAGCATGTCTGATTGCTCTTATATACTGTAATGTTATTTACACAACTACGAAAAAATCACTTCTTTCATAATACAAAAACATAACTGAAAAGCATGTTAAGAAATAAACTCAAAATGTAACATGTGAGTTGAAAAAGATATATTGGATGCAATTTTCTTATGCATGCTTTAGAAGCAGATGTTAAAAAAGGCTGAGCAATATATGTTGGTAAGTTCATAGTCAGTTCCCTCAAACTAAATGAGCAGACCAGTTTTATAACTCTAAGAGTACTTTATTCTATGGACCACTGAACTAATGACCAGATAAAGAATTTTCAGCTAGCTTTAACTTAGCTCTGAAAAGTCATATCAAGAATAATAAAATTATATTACATCTTGTATTATTGGTATTTGTATTATTGCTTCTTTTGAATCATTTCTCTCTTTAAGTTCTCACTAAGGCAAGATACAGAGGAACCGTAACAGACAAGTTTCTCTGGAAAATCATCTAATGAGGGTGAAAGAGAAAAGAAATAGTGTAGTAAGTAGCTGTGATTGAGTACTGAAGAATGATCATGAACTTTAATTCAACTGTTCCTTCTTACAGCTGTGTACTTTCGAATGTACTTTCTAAATTTATGCTCAATTAGTCCATCGTGATGTTAAGAATAGAACTCCAGATAAAGTGACTGCATTATAACTGCATTATAACTGCATTATACTCTCTCTGACCACAATGTGTGGGAAATCAAAAAAACCTGGATGCTTAGCCTAACTCTTGTTTCTGTCACATGAACATTTCCTGAAATAGAAGAAAGAAACAAACCAGCTGTCTCTGTGTCATCGCTTGTCTTCATTCTAACTGGTCGATGTGTTTTAAACTTCAAATAAATAAATGCTCTTTATCAGGGGAGAAAATTTATGCAAGAAAATATCCTTGTCTTTTATGAAAGATAATACGATCAATCACTCTTTTTTTTTTAAAAAAAAAAGTTTTTACTCTATTTTTTGGAATGGCTGCATGCAGATCACTTCATAAATTTTTCACAGTTTTAAATTTAAATGAAAAACTACAAGGCCTTTGAAATTGGTTTTTAGTTCAGCAATAAGGATCTTGGAAGGCAGCACTCCATTTTAACAAAAGGTAGTGTCTTAGTTACTTTTCTGTAATTGTGATTCGATACCCAACAAAAAAAGCTTACAATTTTAGGAAGTCATAGTTTATTCATAGGAGAGTGGCTGGAAGATGGTGGAATCACATGATGGGGCTGCAACTAGACCCAGAGCGGGAGCCGGAGCTGCTCCTGGAGACAGAGATCCTCACAGAAGCAGGGCAGAACTGAGACCAGTCTGGAAGGAAGGGTAAAACCAGCGTACTCCCCTCCAGGTCAAGCCCCAAGCGTCTGCCCCTTCCGCCCGTGCTCCACCTCACCACAGTACATAGATACCTATAAGAACCTGAGGCTTCTGGGCACACTCCAGATCCAAACCACGACAGGTGGGAAATGGAGCAGACTAAAAACTCAACAGCCTTATAGAATCTGTAAGGGGATGCATCTGTACTCAAGACTGGAGAGAAACACAGGCAAAAACAGGAAGCCACAGCTCACAGAAGCAGAGGTGCTCAGTAAGAAGTAGCAACAGGAGCCAGTGTTGGGACAGGAAAACCTAAATTGTCCTACAGAAGGTGAAGCCTCAATCTGGAGAACTCTGGGAGTCAGTGATGATAGTCAGTCAAAGGGGCTCAGATTTCTGGTAGTTTTGCCTAACTGAAAGCGTGATGAAATGAAGAAAACAAAGAAATTAGGATTGTTAAATTCTCAGAAGAAACACAATGCTTGTGAATTAATATAGTTTATTTGAAAGTGAAAGTGGATTTTTTGTAGTATAGTATACACTGACAATTGTAAAGCAATTAGCATTGAGGTAAGTTTAAATACAGTATAACATATTCAAAGGTTCAATTAAAGGTACAGAAGGCAGAAAAGAATAAGACAAAAATAATTATAACAAAGAAGATAGATATTTATGCAACTATTTAATAATTACTTGGGCCATTAATAGCACCGTGTACCAATTAAAAAGAGCTTGTTAAAGTGAATCAAAAACAAACACAGGATTCTATGTCATCTCAAGAAAAATTACTTAGTGCAAAGACTCCTATGGACTAAATGTAAGTGATTGGAAAAAAATACACTACTGTCACCCTGTTTTTAGAAAAGAATTATAGCTGTATTAATTTTAGAAAAGCAAATGAAGGAATTAAGGCAAAAAGGCATTCCATAATGATAACTGGGTAAATTATGTAGGAGGACACTGTACTTAGTATGTAAGCACCTACCAATTGTGTATCAAATAATGTGATACAAAAAATAGCCAATATAATGATAAACTATTACATGGTGATTTAAAAATTATTTTAAAATGTATTTGGAAAGTCAGACATCTTGGTAAAAACATGTAACAAAGTAGAAGCAAAATAAAACTCCTTCACTCTGTTAATTAAAAAAAAATTATAAAAATGAGCACACACGTAAGACTATTTTCCTTTTAAGGAAACAGACAAGGGTCATACTTCTCACTATTTCTATTCAATATTTTGCCATAGGCAAGTATATGTGCGTTTAGAGAGCAGTGTAAAACTTCAAACTATTGTTGACAAAATTTATCAAGCTAAATCAATGGAAAAATCTCCCAAGTTCATGAATTGGTAGGCTTAACATTGTTAAAACGGTGATGTTCTCCACAATGGTGAACAGATTTATGATAGTTTAAAATCCTAGGTAATGGCTGGGGCGTAGCTCAGCAATTACAGTGCCTCTTTAGCAAGGGCAAGGCACTAGCTGGGACAGATTCTCCAGCACCACGTAAATTGGGCTTGGAAAAGCAGGAGGAAGTTGCACTCATCCTTCCAGGTTCTGTCCCAGTGATCTGCCCCTTCCAGATATGGCCTTGGTGTTCCGCCCCTTTCCAAATGTAAGCCACTAATCCACCACATGTATGTAACCTATAATCCACTACATACCTAAAATCTAATCCTGGCCTGTAATCTATCACCTGCCACACCTGCCTTCCATTACACACCTATAATCCACCACACCCATAATCCACCCCTCCACATCAGGCCCTCATTTCCCAATGGCTCCATCAGATAATCCATAATATGAGACATTTGGAGGAAATTCCAGATCTAAACCATAATACTTATCAATACCTAATCAGTAGAAAGCAGGCTGCTTGCTGAATTTCAGAACAAGCTTCTACGTTTTTACAATCATTTACTAACCTAGCAGAAGGCAGGCTAAATGCTAGTCTTCAAACATAGGAACAATGGTATCATTTTCAACATGATTATAATGATTTTTACATCAACAGACACATAAGCCAATGGTATGCTTCTATAAGTTACTTGTGAGATTATCATTTTGGTCAGAAAATAAACAATAGCAACAAAAAAATTCATGCAGTGCTTTAGTTGAAATATTGCTTACCAGATAATCAAATATATTACCAGCTACTCATTATGTTGTTCACATGTTTATTAAAACACACATGCCATTTGATAGGAATTCGTTATCTAATTAAACGTTTTAGTAGAACGTGAAATTGAATGTCACAGACAGAAGAGATCACAATTGAAATAGTAATTGAGATGGAATTGAGTTATGGGCACAAATTTGAGAGATTTGTCCATATGAAATGTAATAACACATATAAAATCTTTTATAAAGGAAAACCAAATATGAATCCCAAAATTATATTCTAGCTTCCTGCCAGAGCTATTTATCACTGAATACCAAACACATATATGTTTTCAATAGAAAGACTGATTCTCTTTTGATATAACTGATTTTGTAGAACATTTAACAATATCAAAGGTGTTCAGGCAAACCTTAACTTTTACACTTTTATGAACCAGATATTAAAAATTGTAGTGAAAAATCTTAGATACAAATTGCAATTGAAGCCAACATCTATGTGCAGATTATATTGTGTAAATAGTAGCGACCTAACAATCTGCCACCAATCACGAATTTTCTGGCTGTATAAAGACTAGAGGTCTCACTGCCTCTATGAGATCTTTTCACAGAACTGACTTACCCTGGAAACGCAATGGGTCCAGTGCCATGGGCGTGTGGTGCTTTTAGAGACCCCTGGAAATATTTTAATTTACTTAAAAATAAATACTACATTTAGGAGGATGTTCGCTGTCTTTATACCAACATATTTCAACATACACTTTGAGTTAGCTTAGGAAATGAAATTGAATTCAACTTTGCAGCAAAGTTCACGGATCAGTGGAAATCTGCACAAAGAACAAAAAGATATTTTGATACAGTAGTGCATAATCCTAAAGGGCCAGTAGGGAGACTCCTGCATTCTACATGCACACCAGATAGGAGAAACAGATAGGGCAAGCAGCTGTGAAAGATTAGTGGCAGGAACCAGAGTTGTGAGACTCAATATTGACTAGATTCTGCCTACTTCCCTCCTTTATTTATCCTATGTAAAAAGTTCTGCGTTGGTCCTTGAACTTAGGGCATATTTTTTTTAAAACATGAATTCATAATAAATGGGCATTAAAGGACCACTCTTCTCGATAGCAGAGAGGGATCCTTGGCAGTAAATTATGAAGATTTGTCCCATCCTGGTGTGTTTGACTTTGTTCTGTGTCAGAGAAATACATCACACAGTGATCTTTGTGTTTAGATCCTCTTACCGGGCTCCCCACTGTGCAGCTCTTAGCTCCTCATTCCCCATTGAAACCCAGCCTGTGCGAAGTTATGATATTATTTCTCCACTATTATGTATAATAAGAATTACAATTTGTTTGTCTGTGATTAATTACCACTTTTCCCAAGAGATGCATCGTTGTGCGTTTTCATATGCTAATATATGCCAAGCTGCCAGTGCTAACTCAACTCTCTAATCCTAAAACTCACCTTAAGTGAAAGAATATCACTGTTTATTGCCACAGTTGTCATTCCCCCGGAAATGGAATAAATATCTAAGAAGCATTTCAATGATAGAGCTGCTTTTCAGCTGACAGAACATTTCCTGTTATCAAAAGGCAAATGTATGTCAATGTGTGCATTACTTAAGACTCAGGAGATAATTGCTTCAATTTGTCTGACAATCTGATAATGTCATTTGCACAACTGTGAATGGTGTCAACACTGAATGAATGTTCTTGAATATTACTAAATGTGTCATGCACACTTGGGGGAAAACAGCCTTCTCCAGAAGGATCTCCTGCCAGATGCAAGAGTAGATAGTTATCTGCCTCTCCCATTCCCGTCCTTGAAGCTGCTGAATTATCACAAAAAACCTCAGCAGATCAAGATTCTTGGTGAAAGTCTTTGATCAATTCTTTAAATTCAAAATTGTATAAAGTGATGTTTTCTGAAAAGTTTGTACAGTTAATACTTCATAATAGGCAGTATGATAGTAGCGGAGGAAAAACATATTTGAAAACTGGAATCTCTTCATCCTGACCACAATTAAATTTCAAGACAGCATACATTTTGTTACTATTTTAGCTCCTCATATTATAGTTTTCTCATTTGTTGAATTAAATATGGTCAATTGTTGCTAATGAGTTTTGTGGGAATTATATGTGAAAATAATTTTTTTAAAAATTACTATTATTGGGTCAGGTCGAACAGTTATGATCATTTGAAATTAATACAACTACATGGATAGCTTATCAAATTCTTAATTTTCCCAAGACTTGTTTTCTTCAATTACTAAGTGGATACAGGAATAAACTGGATGCAAGTCTAATTGTCCTCAACTGTTGGATGGTCACACCACTGTTAATTCCCCTGTGAGATATAGAAAGATGCCTTTAAAAAGATAATTGTTTCTTTAGAATGTGAAACCAACAAGCAAAATAGAAAAATATTATATATATATATATATATATATATATATATATATATATATGTATGTATTTCTTGTAGAAAGGCATTGACAGGCTTCAAAATTAACAACAATATATTTCGGTTTTATTATTCATCTGTGCTATTGCTAGCTGCAGATTCTGCCTGGAGTAATTGGTCAGATCACTGGTCTATGGCCAAGGACAGAAGAAATGAAATTTTTAAGACTTTTAATTAATACAGAATGGGAACTAGATAGGCATGATAGTGGAGGCATCTGCTGAACTATAAATCTCTGAACAGAAATGATCTTCTGTTTGATTGCCAATCAATAGTTGGAAATTATAAGTTGTAACGTGAATTTTATTTCATATAAAAAGTCTTATTTAACTGAGAATACAAATCTACAGCAGATTAATGCTTGTCCAATTGAATTTTTTAATGATAGACTAAAATGGGAGGTTTGGCACGTTTTATTAAATATATGCATCCATTAACAAAATAACTACTAAGCTGATAGTAGGTGACATTTAAAAATATGAATGCTTGAGTACTAGAAGAATGAAAATACATTTGTACATAAAAACCTCAACACAAATTTTGACTTATAACAGTTATGGCATTGTTAATTTTCTCAACAGGTGATAGATATTTAAATCTAAATAGTGTAGAGATTTTGGGATGCAGAGGCTGCTGCAAGAATTGTCTCAGTAAAATCCGAAAATCAGAGGTAGGAAGATGGGAAGGGTACCTGAGTGGGAAGTCTCCACTTGCCTATTTCATCACAGTTAATTCAGGGAACTTTGGTACCTGGGGGGAAAAAAAAATAAGCTGGAATCCTCTGGACACGGGAACAATGGTCCCAGTAGAAGATTTAAAGATCACATAGTCATCAATGGGAGGAGTCCTTCAGGGCATCCCCACCACTGAATTATGAAGGTTGAGCCACCCATGCTGCCGTCCAGGTCCCCAAATTCTGGCAACCAGATTTATAGAACTTCTCTTAGTGATTTTAAATGAATACTTTCAGGAAAAATATTTTCACTTTGTCCCTTTGCTGCCTCCACCCATGAACTCTTACTACTGACAAGTCTCAACACTGAAGCAGAGATCTGAAGAAAGCATGAAGCACGTAATATTTTTTTAAATATGAACAGTAATCCCAGTTTCTCAAGTCATTTGAGGAGGATATCGATTATAAAGTTAGAACCTCAAAAATTATTAGGAAAGGAAATGACTCAGAAAAAAAAACCGTTACAGTCTTTTTGAAGAAGAAAAAAAAAACTGGTATCAATAGTAATATTTTATACTATGCGATAATTTATAATAGTAATATATTTAGACAAACGCAAGATATTTAATTTAGCCAAAGGGAAGGGAGATAAACGCACATATCCTAGCACTCCTGCCTTTCCTAAAGCAATTCTGGATGTCCGCATTCACAAATGCCTGATGTGGAATCAGAAATATAATCAGGCAATCGGGATTTCTACCCATGGCGGAAGTGCGCTCATAATCTATAAGAGTGTGGCCTTGTCTACACTAGGCCCGGCACTATGCAACTTCTGGTGTCTCCCCAAAGAAAAAGCGATTATCAAAGGTAAATGTCATGAGTGATTCAGGATATTGAGGCGGCCATGACTATGCAAGTAGAGACAGTCCTGGGAAGACGATTTCCAGAATTGCTTCAGAAATTGGCAAGAATGATATATACACATTCAAAATGAGAAGAAATATTTTAAAGAGGAGTAAAGGCAACGTGCCTTTTGCATGTTAATTTTAAAAAATTAAACTTCTCCATTTTTGACCATAACTTGTAGAATATATGACAGTTCTGAGAATTATTTAAAAAGATAATTTTAATTGCAAAATTGTATCAATGTTGGATGATGCTATAAAGAAAACAATATGAAAATAATCATGGAAAAGATGTTCAGAGTTATACATGAAATTTTCATTGTGGTGCATTACACAAAATAAATTAAAATTAAAAATGTCAGAATGTAGCTTAGAATCTCTCTTACCCCCACACAGACACAAATGTTTTAAATGTTTTATAAGGATAACATTATGACCAAATAACAAGCAAGTATTAATTTTTGGCATGGGAATTCTTATATGGACGAACGAACTATTATATGGACGAACTATTAATTCAAAAAAACTGAAATATTAAAAGTGGTTTCTACTGGAATTTTAGTTTATAAGGTAACAAATGCATTTTTTTAACTTGCAGTCATTTTCTGAAGTGTATAAAGTTGATAATTTATGTTGATTTGAAACCTAACATTTTTATAAAATAATAATTGAAAGCACAATTTTTCAGTTGCAGTCTGCCCATGCCTTATCCAGAATTGTCTGATAAATTTCTTCTTTGTATCTAACTTGACAACGCATCAACCATTTATGTGAATCACATTTATTGAGCACTTGTCCCGTGCTGGATACTGTGCAAGCACTGAAAGTTATGGGGCCACCAGAGAAAATCAACTTTGCTTATGTAGAACATCAGTTCTAGAAATGCAGCTCAGAAACCAGCTCACCCAAAAAAAATAAACACTATCCCTTATGCAAAATGTCTTGAATAAAAATACAGATTTATAAGAAAGAATATCGATTAGATAACAAAAGCAGCTCTCAAAAGAAAACGACTATTGGCCTAAAAAACTTAAATTACAAAGTCATTTAAAAGAAATGCTGGGAAAGGCAGAAGATAAACAAAATCAGGCATTAACCTCTAAAGTCAGGAAGTTTCCAGTAAAATCCAGAAACAGAAAGAAAGCAAAAACATAATCAGGTAGAGAGGCATGTGATAATTGAGGGGATCAAGAGAAGTTGCCGGGAGGACTCTTAATTGTGACTCTGATCAATTGGGCTTCTTTGATCTTGAGTGGGGATGAATATGATCTGTTTTTCAGGATCATTATGGTTGCATGGCAATGGCTGAGTGAGAAGCTGTGGAAATAAAAGCAGGAAGCTCTTGGAAGGGACTGACTTGCTCCACGTAGGCAGGGGCACATACAACTCCAGCCGTGGGTCTGTCCTTTGCTTGGGAACTCTTTCACCAAAATGGAACACAATGCAAGGTCACCATACATCCCTCATTCTAGATTACCCTTTTTTCCCCACACAAAGAGATGCCAGGTGAAAAGCTCGTGTGCTTGTAAACACACCAATTACTTACTCGCCACCAAATTTTTAGGACTCAGATAAAATGACAAAGAGAACCTCCTTCTCCACCTTCTTTTTCAAGTAATCTTGGAACAATGTTATGGCGTTATGGCCATTGGAATTATTATTGCCAACTATAGAAAATGAAACCAACTTAAATATTAGAACTACTTGACTCTCAATTACTATACAGGTTGCAGGTACCCTGCTCAGATCTTTTGAATCCAGTGTGCTAGAGCTAAACTTCTGGATTCTGCAATTTAATATCCTGGCCAGGTGGTTTGTTATGCAAGCAGATATTGAAATCACTCTTCCATGGCACATAGCAAACATCGTGACTCAAACCATTCATGCACTTGTAGGATTCTTTTTTTTTTTTAAATCCCAGCATAAAGAGTCATTTCCAACCCAAGCCACATTACCAGGAAGAAACAACTTTTGAACTCCAGATGCACTGTTTCTTCCTCATACTTCTTGATTCACTTTTATTCAGAAATAATTTAGATAATGATCTATTCTCAGTGTAACACTATAAAGTAGGTAAGAGTTTTCTTATCCAAATGATATTTCTAACTCATAAGAATGAAGGTAATTTCCTTTGAAATTTGCTTATCTGGTTCTTAAGGAAAATTTAGAAACTTACTTCAAGTAAACGTTTAATTTTAAAAAGGTGCTGTTAAAAGGAAAAAAAATACGTAAGTACTCTGGGAGGCAATATAATCTAGGTTGTGATATTCTAGAAATCAAATTATTTATTTTGTGTTTGATATGTTGAATAAAAAGTCTAAGTAGTGGAAATTTGAATAGAGATTTAGCTGCTTGAATAGATAAAGCATTCCTTTAACATGAAGCTTGAGAGACTTCGAGGAGTGACTCTTCCTTCCCCCTTTAGCCATCAAGGGAAAATGGTATTAAGGATCAAAGATCCTTCCCACCTTACTGTTATCTGATCCAAATAATGTTGCAAGTTCTGGGAAAATTACAGGCTCGTTTTAAACCATTTCAGAACCCAAGAGAAACAACACAAATAAACATTTAGTGTGGTCTACATACACATGCTCCTTAGAGCTTGTATCTTTCTCATTCCTGTGATACAATGCTCAACATAGACAATTTAGGGGAGGAAAACTTGACTTTAGCTCACGGTTTCAGGAGATCCCAGTTTGTTCATGGGCGGTCAACAACAGTATGAGCAGATGGCGGAGGTAGAGGCAGCTCGCCATGGCCTGGCAAAGCCAAGTCCTTGAGGAAGGGACGAGTTATCATGAGCCCTTCCAGGTTCTGTCCTATTGATCCATCTCTTCCTGGTCCAGCATCCATGTTCCACCCCTCCAGATTTAAAGCACATTCCAGGTCACGTGCAGAGTGACATGCCACATAACTGTAATTGACAGAAGGTTCCTAAACCACCACAAACTGATAATCCATTATACAGCAGTAATCTAATCTACATGCCTGTAATCTGTCATCTACTACAGATTTACCTTCTACCACATGGAAATAATCTACCCTCCAGATCAGGCCCCCATCTACGGCATTCAAATACATGAGACTTCTGGGAAACATTTTGATTCATACCTCTATAGCATGCTATGTGATATATCGTCAATTACTGTAAAAATGCAAAGCCACAGTTAGCATTATTTTAACAAACTTCACAGAAGGAAACCAAGTTGTAAAATGATTAAATTGGCCAGGATCATGCAGAATGTTTTTTTTTTTTAAACCCATTTTGATCTAATCATATGGTTTATGCTTTTCTCAGCTATTTCCAGTTATCTTCCTTTTTTAAAAATTTTCTTTTCTGGAGAATTAACTAAAACCTTCATATTAAATTCTAATGTTGCTCAGAGACAGAGAAAGTACAAAATAAAATCTTGTTTGTGATCTCCGAAGTGCACCTGTAATCATTTGGATAAATGAAAAGAACCTTTTCTGGATGGACAGAAGACTGTAATTCACATGACAGCATGAAGGATCGCAGAATTCTACAATTAGGATTGATCTGGTCATGGAGGAGTAAATATGTTTTATCCCATGTGGTAGCTCTAACCCATGTATAGATACTTCTAGGGAGATATGTTGAGAAAATTACTGATAAGATTTAGGAGACAAAGGTAGCAATTCGCAAGAGCTATCATGTGGAGTAGATGAGACAGGTGCTGTTTGTCTGTTCTGGTAGTCTTTCCTTGTCCACAACGGGATGTCAGCTAAGTGAGTTTCTCCTTCTGTTCATTTTAGAATCACTAAAGTTGTGTTAATATCTAGTATATAAGGTCTTGAAAAATATTGCTAGTTATGTGGCTTGGGCCCAGTTCTGCACTACTTGGATGAACAGGTAGAGCTTCCTTTCTCATCTGGTCTGCTGCATGCCTTCTGCTGTCTACCACGTGCCTTCAAAACATGTGAGTCCCTGTTTTTTAACTGCCTGCCTGTCTTTTCTGGAGAGCACTGGGTGTAAACATGTGTTTTCTCCAAGCACTGACTTTAATTCCATATTAGAGAAAAGATCTATGCATTTTGCCTTATTAAAAAAAAAAAAAAAAACTGTGAAAGCCGGGAGTAGTGGCACACACCTGCCTATAATCCCAGCAAAGAGGAGACAGAGGCAGGAAATTGACACGAGTTCGAGGCCAGCCTGGGCTACACAGTAAATTCAGGATTAGCCTGGAATACAGAGCAAGACCCATTCTCTAAATAAATAAATAAATAAATAAATAAATAAAATTAAGCTTAAAAAAACCTTCTGTGAGCCCCTCAGTTTTCTCATCTGTTGATTAAAAGCAAAAAGAAAAAAAAAATGTTTAGAGTGCTTGTAAGTCAAATAAAATGATAAGTTTTCCATCTGGGTTGTGGAAGTGTCTTAATAAAAAGTAGCTGTAATAAGAAAATGAGGAGCTAATTATATAATAATATGAGCTCATAATGTCTAATTATAATCATTTCCATTTTATCATTTTTATTACTATTAATGATAACAAAGCACAAGTCTTTCAAGTAAGACCTATAAAAATAATTATCTTCCAAGATGCATTTTTTTCTTTCCAACAATGAAGCTAATTTTAGCTAGTTGAAAGATATTTCTTAGCGGATCTAAACTTACCTAGTATACCCTAAATACCGCTCAGTTTTATTGTGTTCTCAGAACCAGTGTTTAAGAAAGTTCAGCTCATTTTACATAAATAAGTGAATTAACTGGAAAATTCTTATTTCAAAACTCTAGGCACTGTAAAACTCAAATGTCACCTTTGGAGTTCTACCTTCCATGTAACTAAAATAAAACTTTGAGCTTCTCCAATAAAATGTTTCCACTGTTTTTGTTTCATAGGTTTGATCATTTCCCACCAGAATATGACACATTCGTTTTCTTATTGACGGCTCATTTCTGGTACAATGTAAGCTCCACAAGGACAAAAACCAATCTGGATTATTTTGTCACTTGAGCCAACAACCATGATAGTATCTGGTTCTTGTGTTGGTTTTTTAAAACTTTTTCAAAACTAATTAAAGATCCTCAAAAAGTTACAGGATGCTTACCAAGAAATTTTGAGTGCTTGTAACTGAGTTTATGCTTATTAACTTCTTTGTCTGGACTATGCTACCAAAATAGGAAATTATTAATTTAAGCTGAAAGTGATGAAAGAGACTTGGACTAGATCTCATGAGTCTGTGTGCTAGTTTTTTGTTTGTGTAATTTCATGCATGGTTGTATAGCATGTTGCTATAGTCTGATATTTGCATCATCAAAAATAAATCAAATTAAAGAATTATTTTCTCATCCCTGATATCCTTAGTCAGATACCCTCTTCTTCTTTAACCCCTGGATACCACTGATCTATCCTCCATCTTAAAATTATGCCATTCTGAGAATTTCACACAGACGCACGTGCACACACACACACACACACACACACACACTGCTGAAAACCGATTTTTACTCAGTATGACATCTTTCAAGTTCACCTAAGAGATTACATTTACTCATAGCCTGTTCTTTTGAATTTCTAAATAATATTAGGTGTTTGTTAATTGCGCTACTAAGTATACACCAGCTTTTACCTTATGCTCTGAATTTTAAAAATAAAAGTATTTGCATTATTATCATTTTGACTTATTAAATTGCTATATCTCTTGAAAAGAACACTAAATATATTTGTTTAATATATGTATGCCATAGTTTCCTATTACTTTAACAGCCACACAAACAGGCTGTGAATACTCTGCCCAGATGACCAGGCATACCAGGGCAATAAGGCTACTGTCTGTCAGTGAGACAGAAGAAAAGCACCCTATGCTGTGAAATTGGTACTTTGAAACCAATTTTTTTTTCCTATTTCACATTCATGGGACCTCAAATGGCTTGTAGACATTCAGAGACTTTTGTGTTGATTGTGGCAAAAGTCTTGGGTTCACATAAGTGATTTCACCCTATAGCCTTCTTGTAAAACTATACTTCTGTGTTCAGATATCTACTTCAGTATGTAAGAGGCCTTTCCTCTACTTATAACTAAGGAGAAAGAGTGCAGATTGTAAGATGCACTCTTAAGTCTGTAGAAAAAATATATATATCCCTTGACTATATCAAAGAAATTTGTGTACTCCTTCCCCTTACACTGAAATAAGAACTACTCAAATATCTGTTAACTTTAATTTCTCATTCGTGACTTTTGTCTCAAGGAGAGTAGATGGATTTATACTAAAAAATGCGAACACTAAAGGCTGCTGGTTGCTGCCAGGAAAAATGAACAGTTACTGTCAGAATCTTGGGGAAGAATGGAGAGAAACAAAAATAGGGCAGGGGGTTAGGATGGCGCTACTGGGAGCCAATGGCATTCAAGGACCTGAGCTGCTAAATCTAAGACTTATTTCACATTTTTATAGCATTGGACAAAAAAGAACCCAAACCAAATAGCAATATCACTACTTCCCCTTGCCGCTTTCCTTAAACTGTGACCTGATTTCACTCAAAAGCCCCCATGTCTCTTTTTATGTCACCTTCAATACAAAGCATCGCTTACAAGACCAAGGTGTCTGTCTCTTTCTGTATATGTCGTCTACCTCTCTCACTCTTCCACACCTCCTTAATGTCGTTCACACTCTAAAAATTCTTTCTGTAGAGTTCTTTGAGTAGCACATAGTGCCTCCCACTTTAGATTGTCTAAATATGTCAAAAATTTTATTGTCTTATGTATCCCCAAATATGATTTCCCTAGCCACGTTGGAATAGTTGTTAAAGAATTCATGAGAGGAATTACTCCCTCATTTATAATATGATCTCTCTGAAGGTGGTGATTATTCCTAAAAGAAGGTTTCATTGGCATTGACCTCAACTGCCAAATGAGACAGCATCTTGGTCATTTCTGTAAAGACTGATCAGTCTACGTAACCTCAGAACACCACCCAGAGGTGACATGCATAAATGTTCTTCACGCTGGAACTTCTCAATTTATATTCTGTTGTCTCTGTTTTTTCTTCTTGTTTGTTAGTTTCTAAATGAATTGCAGAGGGAGTAAAAGTCTCATTATACTGTTGTAATTTTAATAAAGTCTCAAAATGTTTCTTGTTAAAAATACATAACAAACGGACAATTTTCAAGAATTCATATTGAGAAGATATTGAGTGGAAAATAGGACTATAAATTTAAATTCAATAAGAGACTTTGGCATGTTTTGAAACATATTAGAGTTGTTTAAAAATATAATGTTAATAAACAAACTAGTGCTGTGTGGTTTACACAGGTTATGTGAGTTAAATATTAATACTCTTTAAGCTATCTACTTTCACGTTTGTGTTAATGAGTTATTTAGGAAGGGCATAAAGCAAAGGATCAAAGGTATCCTCTTTTCAGGAACTATGATTGCCTCCCGTACCATACTACGCTGCTTGCTTTTGACTAGGAGGCCCGACTCCAGGTATGGAGCCAAAGAACAAGAAGAACCAAGAACAAGAACCACGCCATTCTAAAAAAGAAAAAAATATGATTGATCTGACAATTATGTTACTAGATTCTTCAGGGCTTGCACTATACTGCCTCGTTTATTGTTTGCAAGACCTCCCTGAGGCAGATGTCTTTTCTTCCTATCATATTTACAGATAGTGTATGTTAATATTATGTATTATGAACTCAATCTTTGTATCACCCCCACATTTTTGTGTTGAAATTCTAACTTCCAATGAGATGGTATTGGAAGGTGAACTTTTGTAAGGTAATTAGGTCATGAAAGATGAGCCCTCCTGAATAAGCAGTAGTACAATGAAGAAAGCACAGAGCTGTCACTCCCTTTCTTTTTTATGCGGGTACAGCAAGAAGACACCCAGCCACGTAAAAGCCAAGATGCGCTCCCCCATCTGACAAATAGCTTGTTAGTGTCTTAGCTGGGAGAAATTGTTAATTCTTTAAACACTCAAATATATGCCCTTCTGTTACATTAGCCCAACTTAATACAGTAGTATATAATTTTACTTACAACATAAATCTATTCACAGAAAGAGACAAAGCTGGGATTGCAATTTGAGATGCATGGTTGCAAACCTTATGTCTTAGATACTTTTTCATTGCTGTGACTCAATACCCGACACCCACAAATTTAGGAAAGGTTTATTTTAGCTTACAATTTCATGTGGTCACAATCCATTCAGGGGTGGCTGGCAGCAATCAGAGTACAGGACAGAGGCAGAGATGCAGGCAGCTTCTCAGGACATCACACACAGGAAGACAAGCTGAGACCAGTTAAGACTAGTCCCAGTCCTCCAGGAAGGCAGGTGCAGCTCATGTATCCTTTCAGGTCTCTGCCCAGTAATTAGTCATCCTGCATCTAGGTGTGGCCACTACACACCATTAATCCTAACTCACACGCTTTTAGTCATAACTTAACTGTAACCCACCCTCCAGACTAGACCCAATCCACCAACATTACATGGTTCCATAGACAATCCATAACATTAAGATATATGAGACTTTTGGGGGACATTCCAGATCCTAACCACAACACCTTATATTATGCTTCATCAGCAACTGCCACTTGCTTTATAATTTTTCATTTTTTTTTATGTTTTCAGTTTCATGTTCCATTAAATACATCATAGAGATTCATAGGAATGCCTTTGGCTGAGGAGTGAAGTTGGCCAAAGGATACCATTCAGAAAATTAGCATAATCTTGTAAATACCACCTAATCAATGTAGAAAGTAAAAAGTATCTCTGTGCATTATTTAGAAAGATTTAATATATTTATTAATCACTTATTACATGTAAAATACAAGTCATTAGTAAACTCATGATATGTGGCATTTTGACTCATAATGCTTAGAAAATGATAACAGGCAGGAACATTAGTAACATATTTGGAAAGGTAATTGTTCCTGTTTGACTATACTGACCCAGTTTTAATTTTTAAAGTTGACATCACAAGAAATTCCTTAGTGTTAGACAAAGGGATGCCTTTGTAACTCTACAGAATAAAAATATAACAAATACAGAATTATAGATATGCTGATTGCTAAAAAATAGAGAAGCACAAAGCAGTGTGGAAAGATTTGTTCACAGGTCTGACATGCATTCTCCTTGGAAAGAAACAATGAGATAATAAAGAGGAGGTCTTTCCTATAAAGAGATTGATAATAAGTAACAGGCAAGTTGGTAAATTCATAATGGGTAGTAGAGTAGTAGTTGAATACATATATGTATCTCTTAACGAGATTAAGACAACCTGAGGCAATTAGGAAACACACTTAGAATAGAGCTTGAAGGTATGTGTGAGTGATCCGTGGGCCAGTGAATGAGCAAACACCCATCCCAGATGTGGGAGGCCCATTTGGGATCTCGAACTGTACAAAAAGAAGGAAGAAGAAAGATTGTCACGTTTTCTTCTGGGAAAGTTCTCACCTTTGCAGTTGTCTATGAACGCTGACTTGCTTGCTTCTCACCGCTGATCATCATTACAGATTCACTCCAGTCTCAGCTCGGGCCTCTCTACCCATCAGCAGTCTTCAGCCTCAATTCTTTGAGATTGTTTTTAGAAAAACCAAGATCCACAGAAGACTCTCACTGTCAATCCTGCAGTCCTAGAGGGATGTTCTACCCTGGGGCTGAGCTGCCATCAGACCCTCCAGTCTCCATCTTGGACAATCTCCATATTTAGACTTGCAAGCTCCCCAAATACTTTTTTTTCTTTTTTTTCCCATTTTATTGATATACATAAGTGCAAAATTTAAGGTTTCCATTGATCTTCAGCATTTTGTGCACTTACATATCTTGTCAAGGTGACAAGGACTTTCCCACTCTCCTTTTCTCCCTCCCCCTCCCCACGCCTCCATCCCTACCCACCCTACTACCCTGGTTCACTTTGTTTTTAGTTTTAAATTCCATGAGATAGTTGTGATCTGGGTCTCTCGTATCAGAGAGACCATTCGATGTTGCACCTTCTGCTTCTAACTCACTTCCTAAGCATGATGTTCTCAAGTATCTTCCATTTGCCCGTAAAAGCCTCCACGCTGTTGGACTTTATAGATGCGCAATATCCCATTGTGTATAAATACCACAGTTTGTGTATCCATTGGTCTGTTAATGGGTATTTTTGTGACTTCCTTTTTTATAATTTCTGTCAATACTGCCTCTTACAGAACCCAAACTAATACAATATAGGTATGTATAATTCAACAAAACTTTATTTACAAGTAAAGTTATGAGCTTATTTGGTTTGTAAGCCAGAAAATTTTCAAACTCGATATCGACAATCAAAATGGTGGTAAATATTACCAAGGCATTTGTGATTTAACTTTTTTTAAAAAAGAGAAATGCTTGCATGCTTTTGGCATGATGACCCATTCTTGGATTATATATTATAGATAAATCTGCTTGAGCTTTTGATAATGCACCATGAAACTGAGTAAATAAGGGTGAGAAGTACAGAACAGTTGTTGGTTATTGTTGTTGGCAGCTTTTGCTAGTAGGGTTGGTTTTTACAAGAGTGTAGTCGCAGACAGAATTCATTCTGTACATGCATGTATGTACTTGAATATGTAGGTACATATGAGTATTTGTGTGTTTTTATGCATATATTTTGATAGGACTTATGCATTTTGACACTTTCACATTATGTGAATAAACATATTCTCTGACAATAGCAATTTAAGTCTAAGACAATAACTAATGTTTATGTGTAAGAGTGGTATTGGAATGATTAGATTAAATGATTATACCCCGTATGTAGTGTATTCAAGTGAGTTATAAAGATGAGAGCAGCTATACTGACCACATGATGCAGCGCCTTCTTCCCAACAACTGCAAAACACTGTGACATGTGGTGAATGATGCCACAAGAGGCCCTTTGGAACGCTCTGAAATTGATCACTCCAGATAGCAGTTTCTTTTAGCCTCGTCTCTTCTCTCACAATGCAGTTTGAAATACTAGTTCAAAAACTTGTTTTTCCTCACAATATTTTGCTGAGCACGGAGCAATCCTTGATATAATCAAGCATGTATCTTAGTAGTAAAAACATATTAGGCATTAAAAATGTTTGTAGGATCTGAGTTTAAAGAAAGGCATTTTTATGAGTTCATGCTTTAAATGAGTGTAAAGTCAATAATTGTGGCAAAGACCAAGTTATTTAGAGCCCAACATTATTTTTCTTTAAAAAGAAAAAGGGGGGAAAATGTCATGGAACATTTCCTCATAGATCTTTCATTGCTATCCTTGCGTTGCTAAGTACCGGAAGTCAAGGTCCTCACCACTCTTTTTGATTGGCCTATTCTTTGAGTTGTGAGTTTTTGTAGCACAAGCACTTAAGGGTGGGAAATAATGTCTCTCTCAAAGATAGAGGTTTCCATGCTTACTGATTGCTATGTAACAGTGGAGGTTTTAATCTCAGCACTCTTTTACAATGCACTCCGGGGTGTGGGTAAGCATCTGGAGACATTCTCTGCGACTATTTGAAGGCAAGAAGAATTGATGGAAACATCTTAATTTGCTTTGCTATGAGTAATGACTCATGTTGCTTGAGCAGGAAGTTTCATGTCTTTTACTCATATCTATAAAAACATATCTTAATTATTTTATGAGATTTTAAATAGAAAATTAACAAATTCAAGTCCAAAAAAGTACTCAATATTTTATATTTGGCATATGTATCCCAGGTTTACCTCTTCTAATGGTATATTCTCAAATGTTTATGAAAAATACCATTATTAAAATATGAGAAATGATGATAACTTTAAGATTTACAAAGTATTTTTTAATGGTTGCTATTGCTTATTCAAATTAAATGTAGTGGTGTGAATATTATCATTTGAAATACAGAATCTACTATTCAGAATATTTGTATGATTTTCTCAAAGTAATGTATTTAAAACCTAACTCTAAAACTTATTTTGTTATTTGTCCCTTTCTTTTGTATACAAATGTCATTTATAAAAATACTACAGTGAAATATTCATTATTTCACCATTTACCTACTTTTCAATTTAAATATTTGAAAATATTTTGCACACTTGTACTGAGTGTGTCCATGTGTTTTACGCAATTACACAATATCCATAACAGATAGAATGAGAAAAAAGTCTCTGCGACGACAAGTTTTTTAAGAAAGCTAATATGTTGCATTCATGTTTTTGTGTTTCTTTTTTCTTTTTATGAAAGGCTCAAACTTGCTTATATGTACTGTTATGCTTTGGATATGGAATGTTTCTCAAAAGCCTAAAGCATTCGTATGCAGTAAATGATTACTTATGGATTTTACTTCCTAACAGGAAGTAAGAGCGGCAGTTTACTGAGGGTGTGACCTGGGAAGGGTTCTCT
The DNA here is from genome assembly GCA_004027205.1 of Ctenodactylus gundi. NCBI lineage: Eukaryota > Metazoa > Chordata > Mammalia > Rodentia > Ctenodactylidae > Ctenodactylus > Ctenodactylus gundi. The sequence goes on along the minus strand of PVKB01004441.1, from coordinate 13,777 downwards.
TGATTGGGCTACTCCCCAAGGTCCTGATCCTTCCTCCTAACATGCCAAGAGCTAGCTGCTGTGTTCTCCATACCCTTCCACCACTGAAAACTGCCCATGCATGGACTGAGATTTTCTGAAACTAAACTAAAATGAGGCTTTCCTTCATTAAGTTGATGTCATGTATCAGGTATTGTGCCCCATCAACAAATATGTAACAACAACATGTATGTATAATATATTCTAGATCTATGCAGCATATCAATAAACTTCATAAACTTGTAAAATGCATTCTCATATTTATAGACTTCATAAACCTGTAAAATAATACTCAGAGATTTACAAGTATCCTGGGTTACAAGTTTGTAAATAAACTATGGTCCTTGTTGTGAAAACCTTGGATTCCTTGTTGATAAGTAAATTGGAAATTATAATTGTCAACTCGAGCCAGGTGAAAAAGTAAGTTGATAAAAGGCTCTAGATAAAACATGGACGTTTGCCTATTTTTTTCAGTTGACAGTGCCTAGCAGTTTTTAACAGAGAATGTAGACACACATATGCACATGTGCACACACACACACACACACACACACACACAGGAATCAAAAGAAAAGAGAAAGAACAGACAAAAATGAGTGAAGAAGTCAAAGAAACTGACAAAAATGAGTGAAGAAGTCAAAGAAACTTTAAGGAAGTTACATCAAGCATCAACCATAGGCAACTTTCATACAGATCACCTCTGTCCATCAAAAGATATATCCTTCAGAAAGTAATAAGCATAAAACAATAACAAAATTCTATAGTCCTATATTTATTTGTAGTAAGAAAGGGAGGAGGAGAAAAGCAGCCAGAAATGGGAAAGAGTGGAAACAAGAAGAGAGAAAAGTTCAAACAGAAAGAAAGAAAAGAGCAAGAGAAGTCAAACTTTCACTTCTGCCTCAATTTTAGTCTGAATGACTAGTAAATCAACAAGAATGATGGTTTTAACTCTACAGCAGAAAGAGAGAGAGAAAGAGAGAAAGAGAAACGGCTGCTGCTCACACACTTTACTCAACCATGGCTGGTTTTTCACTGGCAGTCCCTGGTTAGTCCCCTGACAGCACCTGGACAGCGCTCCTGTAAACACTGAAAGGGTGATGGGAAAATAGGACATGTGACACCAGGGCAAGACCCAGTCCTCAACAAATGAAACCTTTCAGCCACCTCCTTAAGGGCTGCCACCATTCATACCCTGCTCGGCTGAGTTAGCTTTATAGAGAGATGTATTGTATTATTCAGCCAGCTTGATTTCCCTTTTGATGACAACCCTCCCCCAGAGGCCATCCTTCTTTTTACAATCTTACAGAATGACTCTAACTGAATGATATTTCAAAGCAATTTATAACTCTCCACTGAAAACACAAATGTGACGGCTTGTTTCTCAACACGGGAAAGAATGATAATGATCAGCATGGAGCCTCTATTATTCGGGATGAATTTAGTATCAAGAAGTTAAGTGATTTACATGGACAAATTTCACGGAACTAGGAGACAGAAGAAAAGTGAGAAAAAGGAACACAAATATCATAAATGACAAAATGGACAGAATTAGCTTTAACTCTCTGTACTTGATAGTTTGGTATTCTAACTTGGCAATCAGCTTAAAAATACACGGATAATTTCCTAATCAAGACTTGTTAATAAACTTAGAGAAAACAGCATCCAGAATTCTGTTGCTCTAATAAGAGAAAAATTAAATATAAAATATAGAACTATGGAATGTACTCTTTCCATCAGAAGACTCAAATGGCTACAATGTCAGTTGTTGCTGGATTTATCTATACAGTCACGAAAAATTGAGTTACAAGCATAGCTGGGCTTTGTTTGTAGAAATTTATAAGAACATTGTGAAATTTAAAGAGGACTTCAAAGTGTAGTTGAAGCAACATACACTCGCACACACATACATATTTGTGTGTGTGGGTATGCATATGCATATTTGGTGTAGTAACAGTAAGAACAGGGACACAAGAGCTTCCACTACATTTTAAGAACAAAGAGAGAAAAGCTTCCATTAGCCCAAAGAAGACCAAAAAAGAGCGTTTCCCAGTTGAGGCAATCTCGAAGAAGGAGAAAACCAAGGGCTGACAGTATCTGCTTTTAAGACCTACCGTAAAGACGGAATAATTAAGAAAAATAGAAAGACTATGGTCAAGGGATATGTTAGGGACAAATTAAAGAAATCTAGAATTAGCCCACACATATTTTCACTTGATTTATAATACAGCTACCAAAGTAATAGAAAAGGGACAGAAATATCTTTTTAGTAATTGATACAGGAACACTGCTGAATGTGTAACTAAAAATGGAGTGTCTAGGTATCAAGTTGCGATTAATTTTAAGAAACTGCCAGAAAGTTTTGCGCAGTTATTGCAACAGGTAATCTCCTTGTGTCCTCATTATCGCCGATGTTTGGTATTCGCTAACTACCTAGTATATTATAGCTTATCCCATACGTGTGAGATGGAGACATGGGTCTGTTTTGGGTGTTTTCAGGGCAAATAATGGGCACGCTCACCTTTATTCCCTTATTAGACATTAGAACTCTGTTTGTATGATATACCTCCAAGTGTCAAGCCTGCTTTCTATCGAGTTATCTATCATTTCCTTATTGACTTGATTTCATTTACCTAATCTGTATATATGACATGGATGGTCGACTTCTTAATGAATCTGTGTAAGAAAAAAAAAATCTCAGGCCCAATAAAGTTAAACATACTTATTTATTTTTATCTTGACAAGCAACTTTCTTGTCCTCTTTAGGAAATGTGAGCCTCTTCTAAATAATAACAACGACATTTTGGGTTTTCTCTAAAAAAACTTTGAAGATTTACCTTTCTTGGTTAGCTCCTTAAATATTTGTTAACATTCATTAATTTTATAGATAATGGCAGGGGTCAAATTATCTTTCTTTTTCTTATAATTATCCAATTTGTTCAGCATCGTTTCTGTAAAATTCCACCTTCATTGCATTTCGGTGTTCTTTTTTGAGAGTGGTGAAGGACCAGAAGAGAAGGACACTGATCTTATCAACAAATTTTACAAAAAATGTAAAAGTACATTAAGACATGAACCATATGATATGTACTTTCTTGCACATATGTTTTACTTTAGAATAGGAGTCATTATATATATATATATATATATATATATATATATATATATATATATATAATTGATTTTCATACTTTGCATCATCAAACTTTCTTCTGTTATGAAAAGACAAATGAGAAACCTCTAAGTAGAAAATTAGTAGCATGTGTTTGTAAGAATTTGTGAGACTTACTTAAACTTTTGATGTGTTTTTCAGATACTGAGAAAAATAGTAACTATTTTGCCTGGAACAATATGTATTTGCTAAGTAGGTGGTTTTCCTAGAACTTTTCCTCAACAAAAATATAGAACTATATGGCAAATGTGTCTAATGACAGATCCTGGAAAAATACAGTAATTGATAACTTTGAGATTTTTGAATTTCAATTGGAAAAGAATTAAGATGATTGAACTATTTTTACATCAAGATTATTTTTCTTTTCTTCTACTTTTTTTGTACATGAGTATATAACATTTACCTCTGCTTTTAAAAAAGATATTACTGGGCTTGGTGTCTGTCTAATTCTAAAAATATTCTTTGGTATGTAATTTAATTAAAATTATATTATTAAAATCAATTTAAAATTAATTTTATATAATTAATTATTTATCATAAATTGTACCAGCATTGATCATAGTATAATGTAAATCTAAACTATTTTAACTATTAGTTGCTCTTTGGGCACTAGAATCCATGACTTAAAAGTTTTGTTATGTGCAATAATAACATAACATTTTTATAAAAATTATATTTGCATTTCATAAGAATTTATGTGATGTAGTGAATAAAGAAATTGCTTTCAAAAAGAAAAGGCTACAGTAAGGTAAACTTTTTTGAGGGTAACACCACTTGGGACCCTCCTTACCACAGTCGGAGTTTTTAATCACCCTACCCTTGAATCCTAAAGATCTCTTCTATGCCTGGAACAAAAAGCTTAAATAAAGCAAAATTTTTAAAGAAGACTAAAGAAAATAAGAATTTAATAGATAATATTTGCTGTCACATTCATATTATTTTTTTTTGTAAAATGATTAATGGCTATTGTCAATTTACTATGAAACTAGAATTATCTAATTTATGTCTTATTGTATAAGGTGTGATATAAATGTTTAATTTTTAAAAAATTACATTAAAGGAAATATTACTATTATCCCCCTCAAAATGCTCTTCCTTAGTTTGAACAGTCTTATCTCCTCATTCATTACCCTTTCTGAAGCAGTTCTTTTTTTTTCAGTATCTTTAGTTGTAGTGTTTGAATGCCTCGATATCCTGAATTCATTCAAAATATGTACCTTTCATGATCATTTGACTTTGGGAAAGAGAAAAAACATTTCAGAGCACAAGATCCGATGAAAAAGGTAAATGAAGACACTTTGTAACATTCTTATTTGTCAGAAATTGCCAAGCCAGAGTGACGTGTGGTGCCACAGGACAGTCTCGTGATAGATGATTTATCATGATTTGATCAGAATCTAAGAGACATTCCAATCTTCTGACATTTTTCTAATAATCAATCACCTGTGTAATGAAATCATTTCACTTTCTCTTTCAGCATCTTTGGATTTTCTCATGCTGCATGTCCTATCTCTCCTCTTCTTGTCAATCAACTTTACAACAATGAAAAAACTGCTCACACCACGTGTAGACTATCTTCCTGGAGACTTTAGCATACCATACACTAATTTTAACATATCTGTGTTTATTTAGCACTTTTTTTCTAGTGTGAAACAAAAAGACACCTGTTATTCTGCTTTTCGTGATCCATGACACAGTGCTACACACCTTCTCTCAGCCCTCACACACCATGAATGCACTGGCTAAGTTGACACTTGTTCCACACAATTACTAAGGTTCCATGTGCTGCTTCTTTTTCTCCCATTTTATTGATATGTATGTACTCTGGGTTTCTCATATTAGGGAAACCATTCAGTATTTAACCTTCTGCGTGTGAGTCATTTCACTGAACATGATGGTCTTAAGTTGCATCTATTTACTGATAAAAGCCCAAAGCCATGTGTTTTTAGAGACAAGTAGTATTCCATTGAGTACAAATATCAATCTATGCATCCTTTGGTCTGTTGATGGGTATTTTGGTGTCTTCCACATTTTATATGTTGTTAGATGTCTGTGTCCCTGCTGCATGCCAATCTCTCTGGAGTTAGATAGTATCCTAGTGCAGTTTTGAGTTGCATTTCTCTAATGGCTAAAGATGTTGAACATCCTTTCATGCACTTACTGGCCATTTGAACTTTTTCATATGAGAAGTGCTTATTCATTTCTGCTGCCAGTTGTTCAATTGGTCTTTAATTTTGAAGAGTCTGCTTTTCTTCAATTCCTTGTATATTATGAGCCGTCTATCTGGTGTATAGAACATTTTTTTCCCCTATTCTTTTGGTTCTCTCTTTCCTATGCTGATTCTTGTATAGAAGATCTCTCTGGCAGTAGATGGATCCATGACTTAAAAGTATTGTTACCATGGATGGAACTTGGATGGCACTTGGCAGTAGAATTCACTATTCTTTTTTCAAAATCACAACTCTCACAATATAGTAGGAATCAAAGCATTTGCAACTATACTTAAAATGAAATATTATGCATCAAATTCAGTATATGAAAGTGAATAAAGATAAAAAATCATTTGGTATTACAGAAGTAAAAATGTATAAAAACCATTGTTTAGATGCGGAAACCATTCCCATGTGGATAAACACACACTCCCTCTCTTCTAACAATACTTCTTGGGATTTCCTGCCACTTTCAGGTGACGGTCACACAGTATGACCTGGCTCCGCTTTCTTGTTCCGCCTTACCTGCCTAGCACTATGTCCCACACTAGTCCTGAGTGATCCACTGAAACTAAACGTACAGCGAGTTCCCTAACTTCTTCCCAGAGGGCGTGCTATTTCTGTCTGCATGCAAAATGAGTAGCCTAATAATTCCTACTCCTCAGAACTTAGCTCAGCACTGTCTGAAATTGCTCCTTAGTGATCACATAAGTCTTCATAATTTCGTGAAACTTAGAATCATTATTTAGCTAAATATTTGTCTTGCCCAATGTCAGAATCTATATCCTTCTCCACAACAGTGTTTTATTTTTTTTTTCTTTTCATAATGTAAAATTTTAAACACTGCCTCTTATAGGACACACCAACGACCACAGAAAGAATGCATTTAAAATTTAACATTAAATTTCTCTTTCTTTTTTCAAAGAGGTAGCTCTATCTACAAATTATATATCCTGGTTTCCAGAATTCTTAACTTTGCATTTGAAAAGCAAATTTGTGCTTTGTTCAAAATAATAAAACTATTTAAGAAACATTAGCTACAAAGAATGCCAAAAGACTGAGGATACTGAACAGATAATCTGAGCATACTGAGTCTTGACTATTAGTAAATAAATGCCCCTTAAGTAAGCAGTCTTCTGTGAATTTTAGATGCTTTCTACAAGTCTGCTGGCTGTGAACTGTTGCGATACAGTGTATAGCTTAATTATCAGAAAACACAATTTTGCATTATCTTAAACATCCTTTGTCTTTGGAATATCTCCAGTGTGATGATTTTTGCTTGTAATAATAATAATAATAATGTTAATAGGCAGTAAACATAAAATATTCTTTCCCTGCAGTGTCTATCAGAATGGATGATTAATGGTGGATTGACAAATAGCTTGAATGCCTGGCCACCTACTTGATGGGAAACATCATTCAATTGCTCAATCTCAAACAGGATCAGGGTTTACCCACCTGGCTGACTGGCTGGCCAGGAGGTTGGCTAGTTATCCTTCCGGCTGACTGCCTGACTAGGCACACGCATGGCTGACCAACTAGCTAGGAGACTGAGATGACAAGCAGCTCAGCTTCTCCGTGCACTGCCTGCGTGTCTTGCTGACAGTCTGACAGAGAGCTGGGCAGACTATATTAATAACTGATGCGCAAGATTTCCCATCTAAGGTGTTTTCAGCTTCATATGCACGCGCACTCTGAGGCTGCTAGATTATGCAGAAATTCTGGCCACACTCCTGTTGTCTGGAACTGCATAAAAGTCATAATTCCAATTTAGAAGTCTCACTACACTTGAGGAACTCAGTGATGTAATGTTGAAGATTTCACAGCCAGGGAGCTCTGAGGAAGAACTAAGGCCTCTGACTATAAGCAGCGCGATGTGCCAAGGCAAAAGTAAAGGCGATCTCTCAGCAGCTCTTCGCAATCTCTAGGCGCCTAGCCTTCGGTGGCGAGGTCGTAAGTGATCATTAGCTAGCTAGCTGCTCCTCAGACTCATGCGGCTCTCTCTTTCTCATCTCATCTAAGAAAAATGAGCAATTAATCTTCCTATGATGACATTGATTCATATAATCTGACCCCACGGAATAGCTCCATACAGAATCTTATAAAAAGTAAGTAATTAAAAACAATCCAGCCAGCATTATCTTTCAATTAGGGAGTGCCTCCTCCTCTTCCTATTTTAAGATGAGATTATCCATCACAGCACCTAGCCTACTTATCACCTGATGACTCTGGCCCAGCTTGTGTCCCAAGAAGTTGGAAGACCAATTTATTACTCATACTCCAATGCCATGTTTGTAGACAAAAATTCCCTAAATGCAAGGACTGCTTTAGTATCAAGTTTGAGGAGATTCTTTACTATGCGTAAAAAGATTTCTAGCTGAATATCAAGCCAATCAAAAAAAGAGTGAAGGAAGTAAAAGAGGTAGACGGCGGGAAAGAGAGAGAAAGCAGAAGTGGAGAGAAAAGAAAAAGAGCAAAGAGGAGAGGAGATGGGAAGAGAGAAGAGGAAAGTCAAAGAGGGTCATTCCTTCTACCCAATTTAAGATCTTTTCTTTGAAAGTACACTATTCGGTCATGAGCTTTTAGATGGTGTGATTCAATAAATTTCTTTTTATCCTGAGATAGTTTTGAGTTCTCCCACTCATAATTAGAAAGTTCTGAATAATAAAGAGAAAATGCATTTAATTTTATTGGTATATTGTTTCTCATTTTAATAAATATATATTAAATATTTACAAGGTCGTACACTAGACTATACATTCTATTAATGACAAGCTATATAATAAAAATGAAAGATTCCCAGCCTAAAGTATAAAAATTGATGAAAAATTACAAAAGATGTCAATAACTGTGTCACAAAATAAATATCATTAAGAGAATTATTAAAAAATTTAAAAAGATATATACAAGGTCTTTGATGAATATTTGTGAGTGTGATAAAATTTGTGGCTAAAATTGCCATTCAGTAAAGACTATTTTAATTTACTTTTTCTCTGTGCCAATCAAAATATTGTCCTTATTTCTTCCCTGAATATATGAAAAAATATTCAGGATTTAATAGACATTGCAAAAGAATTACTGATTTCCCAGGGCATCTTTGCTAACGATATTCTCTTCTCATTCTTTATCTGCTTGGTGTGTGTTTTTTGTTTATTAAATTCAATCTGAATGTCTTGCTTTCTGGCCTTTTGTGTCACAATGTCTCTGCCTTCCTGTATGTCACTTTCCTACGGGCTCCCTCCGAGTTACCATGGAGATATTTAGTTGTAGGTCACACAGGACAGATCTTCGAGGATATGCAAAGCACTAGATTTTAGGGCAGTGGACAGCCCTTCCAGATGGAGTTAGGAGAAAGACTACGGGAGTTGGCTTCATGTCTCATGTGTTAAATCATAAGACCAAGTGGCACTGATCTCTTCCTTGAAATTGACCTGTGATTAATTTAGTATCATGGGACTCTTCTCCTTTGCATTAATGGTGTGATCTTGAGAGAACAAAACAGGCATGTTCCCCATGCAAAAAAAAAAAAAAAAAAAAAAAAAAAAAAAAAAAAAAAAAAAAAAAAAAAAAAAAAAAAAAAAAAAAAAAAAAAAAAAAAAAAAAAAAAAAACACTCGTATTGTTACTCATATAAAAAAGATCTATCAAAAGGGTAGTTAGAATACGAGAAGCAAAAAGAGAAAAAATAAACTCAAATACTTGAAGTAAAATGAGTGACAACATTCTGAAACTAATGACAGCCACCAAAAGAATTACTAGCTAGATTCAAGTAACTCTGAGATGACAAACCAAAATAAATATAAAAAAATGAAAACAAAATTTGCAACTGGGTATATCCTGTGGAAAACATAGAAGCTGGGTCTGGTGATACACAAGTACTGCTTATTGAGTCTGAGACTGGAGAATTAAGGATTCAGTATTACGCATGTAACTTAGAAACTGAGACTTTCAAAAAATAAGATAAAATAAAATAAAATACTGGAGATGCAGCCCAGTGTTGGAGCATTTTTTGAGGATTTGACCCTCAGTGCTGCCCCCAAAGGGCAGAAAAACAGAGAAAAAATTTAAAAAACTTAAATGAAGTTAGAGAAGGGTCAGAAAAACACTCCACACCGATAGAGCAGACATAGAAATGATAATAAGTTCTCTTCAGAAGTTAGCCTTGGAAAAAGAAAGAGACACTGAGAGTAGAAGGGGAAAGAGAGGGAAGAAAAAGAGAAAATAATGCTCAAAAAGTGGCATAAATGGCCACAGATTCTTCAAGCTGTACATAGTTAATGCATAAATGAATCTGTAGTATATACATATTCAAAAATACAAAAAAACAAGCAAGAAGAGAGTTGAGTGAAATATCTATACTATTGACAAAACAAAATAAAAATATTAAATAAAATTTATATCCTGTTAAATTGTCCATCCAGTTCATACAGAAGTACACGGTTCTCAGTAGTCCAAATGGCTGATAAATATGGGAACAAAAGTTCAACTTTCTTAGCCATCAGAGAAGTGCAAATGGAAACCTAACTCCTAGAAGAATGACTAGTATCAAGAACCCAGAAACAGCAACTGCTGGTGTGGCTGTGCAGAAAAGGAAACACTCTTACAGTACTGGAGGGGTGGTAACCAGATCCAACCACTGAGGAAAGCAGGATGGAGATTGCTGAACAAACTGAGAATAGAGATCCCTTCCACCCAGCTATACCTCTTTGGGGATGGTCCCCCCTCTCCCCCCAAAAAGGTGAAGTTATCATGGAACAGTGATACACGCATATCTATGTTTATAGCAGCTGTGACAGTTTTGGAGAAATTATGTCAACTTGAGCCAATTAGGAGCCATTGGGCAGTTAGGAACCAGCCTGGATTAGAGTGTGAGTGATTTGTGGGCCAGCAAATGAGGGAAGAGCACCCATTTGGATGTGGGAGGCCCAGTTGGGAACTCAAACTGTATAAAAGGAAGAAAGAGGAAAGATCGTTGCAGTTTTATTCCTCTGTGGAGAGACTAGACTTGACGGGACTTGGCTTCCTGGTTGTGATGCCGTGAGGAACCGCCTCCTCCTCTGCCTCTGCCGTGTACTTCCACTGCTGCTGGCTGCCCCTGAGTGGACTCGGCCCTCTTGAAACTGTGAGCGAAAATAAATCAACCTTTCCTCCCCTAAATTTGTGGATGTTGGGTATTCAGTCACAACAACAGAAAAGTAACTACAACAGCAGCACAACTTATAATAGCCAAAACATAGAAGCAGTTGACATGTCATAAACAGATAAAGAAGATGTGGCATATTTACACAATGGAGTAACACTCTGCCATAAGAAAAAATAAATTAGAATCATTTGTAGGTAAATAGATACACCTTTAGTTCCTTATGCTTATTGAATGTGAATCAGACAGAGAAGGTTAAATATTGCATGTTTCCTCTAATATAAGAAAAAGAAATTAAAAAAGAGATGGGAGTAAGTAAAAAGACAGAATTTATGAAGAGGAAAAGAGGGTGTGTTGGGGGATGATGGGGTCTGAAGGGAAAGGAATGTAAAAATGATCAAGGTGTGACATGTAAATATGCAAAATTTTCAAGATGATTACTATTGTGCATTGCAAATACATATTAATAAAATAATTTTTTAAAATAAATAATCTCCATCCAAAGTTACAAAGAAATAAGATTACCTAAGACAAAAGGAAGCAGAAAATCTCAGTTATTGTTGATGTAAATAGCATTAATAATATTCCTTAATTGAAATTTGTATAGCATGCCGTCCCACCAAGACAGAACACAAGTTTACGTGGAATGGACACTTAGGAGACTAAACTCTGGGCCATAAATAATAATTTACTAAATTTAGAAGATCAGAAATCATGGCAAAGCTATAAATTCTTCCCTTCTCTCTTTTCAACCCCCTCCCCGGTTCCCATCATGTCCCACTTTAAGTTCTATGAAACAATTGTGATCTGGGTTTCTCACATCAGAAAAAACACTCAATTATTTCACCTTCTGTTTCTGACTCACTTAGTGAATCACTAACCATGACGGTCTCAAGTTGCCTGCATTTACGTACAAAAGCTTCCAACCTGTCTGTCTTTATGGATGAGTAGTATTCCACTGTGTATAAATACCTCAATTTGTCTATCCGTTGTTCTGTTAAAATCTTATGTTTTAAGAGTGTGAGATTTGGTAAGCCAGTAAGCCTGAGAAACTGTGTATGAAGTGACGCAACAAAATGTTGTTTAATGAATTGGAGACACAGGCATTCTTCTTAAACTTTTATATTGGAAGAAGAGGTCTAACCTGGAGTATGTAAAGAAGGCAGCAATGAGCTGTTGATAGTTTAAGATAAATATTATAGAGTCTAAGGTATGCAAAAGGGAGGTAATGAGGCAAACAGGTAGATAGGAAGGACAATTACACGTTATATTTTTAAACAGGGAGCCATTTGGAGAAAATCCAGGATGACACCCTTCTCTCATAAGCAATTTGATTCAAAGCCATGCTTTTAGAACCCAAAGGTATTTTTCTATTGCTTCTGTAGTTGCTGTGCTATTGTAACGCGTAAATCTAATCTACTTTGCTCTATATAACCACTGTACCACAGGATTGTGTAAGTAGTGAGTTAGAGGATGGAAAGGAGGAAGTGTTTTACTTCTGAATTCTCAAAACACATCTTTCTCTGGTTTGTAGCACCAACGACATTTGGAAGTTACCTGGATCATAGCACAGGATTCCCCTAAGAGAACATCGTCTAGTGCTTGATCGATATACCCTGAATAAAAGGAGAGAAAATTTAAAGCATGTTTGCATGCACTCTTCCAAGCGATTTTATATTTTGAAGTGATTTTATATTTCCCTTTTCTGGTAAAACAAATGAAACATTGGATAAATATATTTCTAAGAAATAAAGTTATTAATTAAGACGTAGTGGCCAAAGCCTACAATCTCAGTATTCTCAGAGATTGAGACACTACTCCAAATTCAAGCCCATCCTTAGCAACTTAATGCGACCCTATCTCATGTTACAAACTTTTTAAAAGAATTGGAGACATATCTCAGTGTGAAGGCTTTAGATTCTCCCCAAAATTGAGAGAAAAATTATCACCTGTGATCATTTTGATTTAAGAGGTATTCTCACCTCTGTTCTTTTCTGCAAACATTGCCTGAAATTCTAATTAAGAAAGTATTGTGACAAGAACTGAAAACATAAAGACAATAAAATGATCCATAGGAAAAGTAAATATCCTTGAAATTTTTCAATGATATGTATTTATGAGAAGCATTGAATAAAGACTACTGAATAAAGTTTTCTTTTTTTTCTTCTTCTTCTTCTTTCAAGTGATATCTCCCAAGGCTTGTTTCTTTGTGTGGCCTGAGTCATTTCTAAGCGAGTGGTTTGTGGAGAAAGGAATGAGAGAACTTCCTGATGACACAGTTCAAGGGTTGCTGCATAAATCAGGCAGCATGAATGATCCCATTATCTGGTCACGGATCCTTGGCTGCAAGGAGCACCTAGGAAAGGTAAATCCACGGCCGTATCGGCACAGGGTGGACCTTCTAAAAGTCAAGGCCTGATTGAGATGGGAGATGATGAGATGTGTGTGTGATGACACAGGACAAATTGAAGTCCTCTGTGGTGCAAATTCATCACTTTGGCCGTGGCTTCTCCATGCTCTGATATAAAGGTGACACATAGGAATGAAAAATCCAAGTAATATTAGAAAGAATGGGCAGATACTTGAAAGGCCAGGAAAATCAATGCAGGTCTGTGGATCAATGAAATAGCAGAACACCACATATTTAAGTTCAGAGTGGAGATTCAGGAAACAGATTCATGGCCTGGAATAGGACCTCAATTTAATAATTAATTGGAGGGGTGGGGAAGGGAGTGGGAGGATTGAAAAGGGAAAGGGGAAGGATTTGTAATTTTTGCCATGATATGTATATACATGAAATACATCAATGTATTGCATCTACACATATCAATACAATGGGAAAAATAAATATATATTTTCCAAATCATTTAATGAAATTTAAAATATAAATATTTAAGTCTTTCAGAAAAAAAAAAAAAAACTGGGTGTTAAGAATTGGATCTAGAATGTTCCCCAAAATCTTGCATCTTTGGATGTTGCAGAATACATATGGAACAACATGCTGCTCATAGGTGGGAACTGGGGCTGGAAAAATAGCACTGCAATTACAATTGCCCAGCAAGCACAAAGCTCTGAATCTGAACACCCAGAACCATATAAGCCTGGCCTGTAATTCCATCACTCGGGAAGCTAAGGCATGAGGATTGATGTGAGTTCGAGGCCAACCTGGGCTACATAGTGAGTTCAGGACCAGCCTAGATTACAGAGTGAGAACACGTCTCAAAAAGAAAGAGGGAGGGAG
>PVKB01004440.1:0-142312 GCA_004027205.1 Ctenodactylus gundi | reverse complement strand
GTGCCATTATTAGCGCTTGCTATGTACCCTGCATCAGGTTAAAACTATTATCATACATTCATTCATTCATTCTGCATGTGTCAGGAATCTCTTAGCAGAAACCCAATAAAAGGAGAGCGAGCTGTCACAGGCCTGTCATCCCAACACTGTGGCAGGTTGAGGCAGAAGGATCACAAGTTAGAGCTCATCTTGGGTAACTTAGCAACTTGGTAAGATCCTGTCTTAAATTCAAAAATCAAAAATGGCCTCGGGATGTAGCTCAGTGAAAAGACCGCAAGCTCAGTTGCCACTAGGGTCAAATTCTCAGTTCCTCAATGGGCTCCAAAAGGAGGAGGGAATTCAGGATGGTATTTGAGGGTACAGCCTCCCAGAGAATGGGGACAGCCAATATACAAGCTGTTTTTGAGGATGCACTTGCTGGGTTTAAGAACCAGCACGGTGGCTGCTGGCCCATGCGAAAATGGTTAGAAATGAGGTCAGGAAGGTTTCTAGGGACAGACGGTCGAGAGTCTTCTAGGCCACAGGAGAGCACTGGCTGTAGTTCTGAGGGCATGAAGAGCCACTGAATTTTGAAGAAAGGTATGACACAACCTGGTTTGTTTTGTTTTGGTTTTTAATTTCCTTGGTAGGAAGGGGGAGACCTGTGAGGAGCCCAAGCAGGAGACAGGGTGTCTGACACCACACTTGTTCCACTGAGAAGACAAGGCATGCAATTTAGAGTGCAGTTTGAAGGAGAGACCAGAGACCTCAAAGGGTGAGTCAAAGACTGTGTCCAAGGGTTAGAGCCTGACTAACTGAAAGATGGTGTTGTTACTTACAGCAATTGGTAGGTGCAGCGGGTTCTGATTTGGGGGCATAGGAAGGGGACCAGAATTTGGAGTTGGATGTGCCAAGTTTCAGCTCCTCTCAGTACTAAAGTTAAGTAAACCTGGTCAGAGGCCTCCATCCTTCTCAGCCTCCCTCATCTTTCTTTTATAGATCTCTTGGTTTCATCGGAAGTCCACACATTTCCCATCCTACCGCAGAAAGAAAGCCCACCTGTCATAGCCATTCTAATTAGAAAGATTGGAGGAACCCAGGTATTTTCCCAGGCCACATCCCAGCTCAATGGCGAAGCGAGAAGTCAGGATTCTAGGCTCCTCAGAGCCTCCAAGAAGGAATTAGAAGAGGGAAAATATTCTGTTCTCACCAGCTCACAGGTTGCTTTTCATGTGGTGCCAAAAGCACACTACTATGGGAATGTATAGTTGATCCCCTATGCCCTGGCAGCAAGCAGACAGGGGCTTTCCAGAATGACCTGAAGGTGAATTCCATCCCCCCATGAACACTACACATACACCACATCTCTGAGTTCCCCACTTGGCCAAAAAGCCCTATATCCACTCTTTCCCTCTCTCAATTCAGTGATCACCGAATACTATTTACATCCCCTCAGTATCTTCCTGTTGATTAGTCTTTTATGTGTGCGTGTGTGTGTGTGTGTGTGTGTGTGTGTGTGTGTGTGTGTGTGGAGACTGAAGCCAGAGCCTGTGACCTGAGTTACATACCTAGTCCTCTTTGATGGTATTTTGAGACAGGATCTTGCTAAGTCACTAAGTTGCCAAGCCTGGGCTCTAACTTGCCGTCCTCCTGCCCCAGCCTACCAGAGTGTTGAAATTAGAGGCTTGTGCCATCCTGCCTGGCATGACATTTTCCTCTATACCTCCTTTCCCTCTATCTTAGTTACTTATTCCTTGCAGGGACAGAACACCCACCATCCACGCTTAAGGGAGGAGTGATTTATTTTAGCTCACAGTTTCCGAAGCTCTCTGTCCATCCATGGGCAGCCAGCACGTGGTGGAGGCTCAGCAGGCGAGGCGCTGTTCAGGGCACGATGGACACGAAGCAGCACAGCCTTCAAGCCCTTCCCCAGTCTCCCCCTGGTGAGCTCTCCTGCCTCACGGTGCCCTCCCGCGGCACACCCCACGCCTGCTATATGACTCTGTGCTCCTGGAACAGAGGATGCTGCCTTTGTTCTCTGTGCCTGTTGAAACAAAAGTAGCAGAATCCGCTGCCCTGGATTCCCCTGGAAGTCACTCGTCCACCGGAGTGTTTATTTTACAAATATAAACTGAGCACCCAGAGTGCTCCAGGCACTGGGGACATCAGAGAACAGAAAATGCTCAAAACCTCTCCTCATGGAATTTGTATTCTAGTAGTGGGAAAGGACACAATAGAAGAGCACAAACATTGGTAGGAGGGGGCGTGTGATTTGAAGAGAAACGCAGCACAGTGGGCGCCAGCGAGGGGTGCAGAGGGAGGATTTCCCACCACAGAGCCCAGACACACATCCGCAGCCCTTCGGACATCCTCCTTCTCCTTAACTCCCCTCACCTACCCATCCCTGGTGAAGGCTTTCCATGTGAGCCTTTGTACTCTGTTCCCCAATTTAGCCCAATCCATGCTTAACATTCCGCTTCCTTCTCAAGAAAGGGCTACAAATTCAAAAACTACTTAAGGAGCACAGCTAGGCACCAGGCTCTGTGACCCCACACTGTTGGGCTCAGTGTCCTCCTTAGATCTGGGACTGGGGAACTGAACAGAGAGGGCCAGCTCTCGCGTTTTTCACCTGGCTGTTAGCTGTGCCGTGACAGGTAAGTGACTCAAACCCACTAAGCTTCAGTTTGTTTGTCTAGTGGGCACGAAAGCAGAACCCACCTCTTTCAGGTACATCCTCCAGGCCTTCTCACACGCGGCTGGAGAGAAGTTGTAGACTGTTTCCCAGGTTCCGTTGTGGTTTTCTTAGGAACTGTGCCATTTTCTTCGTGATCTAACTCCGAGGTTCCTTCCACCCTTCCTAAATGAAAAGCTTACTTCCTAAAGGCTCGTAGAGCCCGGAGAGGGAGTAACTGGAAGAGGAGAGCGGCTTGCGGCTGCCCTGTCTGAGTTCCAGCCGGCTCCACTGCTGCCCGGCTAGGCTCCGGGTGCTGACCGCGGCCATGACCCTAGCCGGGGCCCACTTGACAGGGGAGGTCAGGTGGGAACTGCACGCGCAGCCCCTCGCCTTCCCAGCAAGCAAAGCCACAGGAAGGCCTTGCAGACACCCTGCCTCCGCCGCAGGACTTGGAAATTTGCAGGTGAGGGAAGCTCTGGCTAACCAGCGGCCAGAGTTCAGCAGAGAGGAAGACGTTCGGTGTGTGCCCGCCCATTGGAAAGCTTGGCTCTTCCAAGGCCCACAGACACGTGGTCAGTCCCGCGCACATCTCTGAGGCAGGGGAAAAGCGGGTTTTTTTTTTTTGCTTGTTTCTTCCTTCCTTCCTGTCTGCCCGTGTGTCTGTCTGTCTGTCTGTCTTTGCTGTGTTGTCTGCCCTTTTCCCATTTGTACCAGGCAGTCCTGCCTTAGACACACTCCTACATATCTCCCATATGGCCACTGGGTGGCACTGTGGAACGATCCTGAAGGACCTAAGGAGAAAGGAAGCACACCGAAACTGGTTGGAAAAGTGTCGGAAAAGAGGAGAGACCGCAGGGTTCACCACCAGGTGCCTCCCAAGCACCCCTTAGTCCTCACCTCCCTTGCGAGCCCAGGCTGTCTCTCACTCCTAATTCATCCTCTCTCTGCAGTCCAAGACGTGTATTGGTTTCAAAAACACCAGGAAAGTTGCAGCTCCTCAATCCTCTGCCTTTCCTTCTCCCAGCTCCAAAGACTCGGTCAGGAAGGCTGAGTCACTCCAGAATCCACACTTTTCTGAGTTGCCTGGACAGGTGCCGCTGCCTCTCTCCACAGGCTCCTTCCGACAAGCCTGTGCTCGTTCCTGCCTCTCTCCTTCTCTGCCCAGCCCTCCATTCCGCTCGCTCTCCATCCTTCAGGCTCCGAGGAGGACGCACGAGTGCTCAGTGGCAGCCGGAGGACTCTGGGGAGCCTATATCCTCAGCTGTGTGAAAGAGAAGGTCATTCTCCCTCAGGCCTAGTGGAACCCCTCTGTGTTGTGGGCTTGTTTTCTTTTCTCCCTGTGAGACCTCAGAATTGAAGATTCTAGAGCTCCCTTCCAGCCGCCCCTCTTGGCCTCAGACAGCACCATTAAGATGCACTGAGCATCAGGTTTACGCTGTTCTGAATTTTTGCAGAACTTGTTTTCCGAAAGATCTGGCATCTCCAAAAGTCCTCCCTCCCTCTTAAACATGGAGTGAGCGTTGACGGGGGAAGCTGCTGATGTGGGGTCAGAAAGGCCCAAGTGCAAATCCCAGCTCTGCCATCTGACCTCGAGCAGGTAATATGACCTCTCTGGCCTCAGTGTCTCTCAGTACAACACTTACAGTAGAGCAAAAAATGCTGTCAGAAATTGCCGTGGTTTGGATCTAGAGTGTCCCCCAGAAGCCTCGTGTTCCTGTGGGTACTACATAGGGTTGGCAGGTCGCGCCTGGCTGGGAGGAACGGGCGTCTGGGGCCTGACCTGGAGGGGCGTGCGCTGGTTCCACCCTCCCCCCAGTCTCTGTCTCCCACCATGCTGTGAGGGCCTCTGCCCCAGGAACTCCGACTCCAGCTCTAGCTGCAGCCCCACCGTGATTCCACCACTTCCAGCCGCCCACTGACAAACAGACTGAGACCTTCCGAAACTGTGAGCTACAATAGAGCTTCCCTCCCTACGTTGTGGATGTCAGATATGGAGTCACAGCAACAAAAAAGAAACTAAGACAGAGGTTAAGTGAGGTCTGTCCATTGTCTGCCTGGAGCTCCCAGGAAAGCTGAAGAACTAGTGGGAGAACAAGGGGGTTTGTATAAACCGTGTGGCCCAGCTTTCCCGTTTCGCAGGAGAAGAAACAGACCCAACAAGAAGCGATTTGCCCAGCATCACCTAGATAGTAGGGGAGCCAAGGCTAAAACTGGCAGCCGGCGTTCTTCCCATGACCTCACGTAGACGCTTGTCGTCTTTCCCGTTCCCTTTTCCAAAGGCAGTGGAGAGGAGAGGATTGAAGTAACAGTCAGGCCCAGACCAGCTAGCCAGGTGACCTGGACACTAGAGAGCCAGTGTTCCAGGTGGCATGTGTGTAACACAGCAGCCACGGTGCCCACACTTGGGCCCAGGTGTACTGCTATGAGACCTCAGTGTGCAGCAGCCTCAGAAGCTACCGCGGCCTTGGCAAATGGCCAGAGTGGTGCGGGACTGTGAGCCACAGCTTATGAGAAAGTGCATGCAGGGAAGAACGGAGGGCCTGGGATGGGATGTCAAGGAAGAGAAGCCACAGGCTGCTGGCCACTTACTCCAGCTTTGTAAAATGCTGGCGTGCATGGGCCAGGGGGACGGGGCAGAATTACTCTCTATGGCCACAGCTAAACTGCAGGCCTGGGATGACACTTTCAGAAAGGATGATTCTAGGTCCAAAGAAACAACTGAAAATATGCTTGCGTCCAAAACTGAAATGTTTGTGGTGACAGGCAACAAGTTTTGGTTTCTAAAGGCTTGTGAACAGAAACTGGAGGTGCCTGCGTCAGAGCTCTTAGGAATCCTTGGAGACCTGACAGCATAGAGTGGCCGGTGAGACCAAACCCAGCCCAGAACCCCAAATGCTGTATGGGAGTCGCACAGCAGAGAAATTAAGAGCAGCACCTCTGAAGGCACAGTGCCTCAAGTCAAACCCTGCCTTGCCCAGTCTAGCTGACTTGCCTAGTCTGAGTAACCTTGAACAGCATACATAACCTCTGTGGGGCACAGGGGGAACCACTGGATCTGGTCAGCACCCTTTGACGCAGGGGTGGCCTCAGAGCATTCATCGCTAGTAGTGGTGACAGATTTAAGGCTGGTCTTCCTGCTTAGGAACAAGTGAGACACGGCCTCTGTCTGGTCTTACAGGAAATCAAGGTTCTTCAGAAGCAGAAGAGTTCTAGAGACATTACGTCTAGAAACTTCAAGGCAAGGGGAACTGTTTAAGCTGTGGGATGCCACAGAGTCTGTGCATCTGCTGGCAATCACTGATTCATGAAAACTGCCAAGGCAGAGCTGCTCTGTGCTCAGCAGAGACCAGATATGGGGACGCAATGCCAGAAGAGAGTTGGCCTTGCCAGCATGGACTAAAACATGCCCCTCAAGACTTGGTGTGGTGGGCCTTTGTTCCAGACATAGAGTTAGTGGATGGGAACCAGAGAGAGGTCTAGAAAGCTTTCCTGGAAGTCATGCCAAGAGTTGAATGCCACAGAAGTAACTGAACATTGGGGGGAAAGACAGCAGGACATTATGGCTGAGAAGCTTACAGAGTCATGTGGAAACATTTCTTGAATCCTTCTTACAGGTGACTGGAATAAATACTCTATCCCATTTAGTCCTTGGAGTAGCATTAGAAAAGATTATTCCCATTTGACAGCCTGAAACTTGAGGCTCAGAGAGGGGATTCTTCCTTCTTGAGGTCACACAGTGGCAAGCAACAGAGGCCAGAATCCAACCCAGGCCTGTTTCACTTCAGGAATTAGGCTCAGCTCTCCATTTGCAGCCAGAAGGAGCCTTCAAAGCAGTTCAGTGCAATGCAAGTGTAGACTCCCAGCATGGAGTTGGCGCGAGCAATCATCAGATCATGAAAGGCTTTGCCTGTTTTTCAGGAACTGTAGGTTGATCACAAGTACAGAAAGCCAAAGAGGAGTTAAAGCGGTGACATGGTCCCTCTATAACTACACTTTAGAAGAATCACTATGGCAACAGAAGGAGAAAAGGCCGGAAGAGAGCTAGTCTAAGGCAGAGGATCAGTAAGGGCTTCAGGGGCTCAGACCGTGCCTGCTAATGGCTTGGACTAGGGCAGCTGAGATGGGAGAGGAAGTCAGATAGGGCATAAACCAAGGCCAAGTAGTTGGCTGGATGTGGAGGGTGGAGGGTGGATGAGGAGGAAAAGAGCTGATAAGGATTTCCAGGTGTCTAGTCTGGGTAGCTGAGGCTGTGATATTGCCTCTCACAGAACAAGGAATGTGAAGGACTAGCAGGCCTGGGGATTGGAGCTCATGAAAAAAGCCTGAGCAGGAACAAGGGAGGCGGCCTGGCCTGGTCCAAAGAGGGCTCAGCTGCTAGAACAAACCAGGCCGCCTTTGCTCCTGACTTTATCCTGCTTAGCCAGCCAGCTCACCAGATGGAGCTGTTTCCCCGGGGAACAACGAGGATTCCATACTGACGTGAGCCACAGAGAAGCCCACTGTAGAGCAGAGGACTATCTTAAGGGACAGGGGTGGAAGCCTTTACTCTCCCCCCTTCCCCCGCCCCCGACCCTGGACAGCCAGTGTGGGTCATCACAGCCTCAGGAAAGTCCTAAGGCAGAAAAGCCAGGTGACAATGACTGAGTTCCACAGGCAGCTGATGTCACAGGGGGACCTGAGAGAAGAATCTACCACCATTTCCAACACTGAATATAACAGAAGCAGCCCTAAGAGCAGGATGCCTTCTGTAGCTAACATGTGGTGTTTGTATGGGGCAGGCACAGGTCTGAGGGGTTTACCCTCAAACCAAAAATGAAAATGTACTGTTGAGGAAATGGAGTCACAGAACCAAAACACGGCGGGCCTGGGTTTAGGCCCTAAGCTACTGTCACCCTTGTATTTCAATCACTATGAGTGTTAGAACAAGGCTCAGGGCTCCGCACGGGAGCTCCTGGAAGGCAGCTGGAGCGAATCTGCAAAGCTACCTACGAAAGGCTGACCTTGGCTTCTGAGGGAAGTAGCAGAGGTAGGGGGTTGGCACCGATGGCCAGTCCACTCCCAAGGGAAGTCATTCTGCGTCACGCAAAGTGCACGCTGGCGAGGCGCAGCTGCAACAGCAGCAGCAACAATGACATTCACAGTGTATTCACCCCCACTGACAGTTTTGCATCTCCCGGCATGATCATGTGTATCATCCTCTTGGATCCTAACTGGTAAGATTTCATACACACGAAGAATGACAGCTTCCCTCTTCCCGCCCTCCCTGTCCCTGCACCCTGTAAGCGAGGGGTACGAGTGGCGAGAACGCACTCCTGATTTCAGAAGTGAACTGCTGCACAGAAATGTAGAGCGAGTATCCTAGGGTCACACCTCTCTGCACACAAAGGCAGAAACCCAGAACACAGCCCGAATCGGAGGCTGTGCCTTACGCTTTCTTTTCATCAGGCCAAGCCAAGCAGCGCTCAGACTGGGGATGTACAGATGTGAGAAGCGCTAGTAGAGCTGCCCAGGAAACAAGCCCAGAGCAGAGACTTCGGGTCTAGAATCTTGCATCAGTGCCAAAAGTCTGAGTTAATATTAACCAACAACCCCAGCACCAACCCTCTTCTACAACCCCCTTCCTTCCATAGGCAAGGTGCCTTAGGGGGTCCTTGAAGTCTGCTGTACTGAAACCATGTTCCAGACACCAGAAACTGAGCACAGAGGCCCAGCTACAGAATACTACTGTGATTTTTCGGCATCGTACAATCTTGAGTCTGTATCCAACCTCACTATCACCAGTTATATTACACTGGCAAGTGACTGGTCCTCCGTAAAATACTGACAATGACATTTTCCCTCTGGGTGACTGCAGGCATTAGACCAAATAATCTGTGCAGGGCCATAGCCCCCCATTCTCCTGCCCTGCTCGCCCGCTGGCTGCAGAGGCTGTGCCACCACCTACGGAGGGAGCTAATGAGGAGCAGCATAAAGGGGTGATGGTCGAGCCAGGAGAACTGATCTCTCGAAAGAGCTAAGGAGGAAGTCATGAAGTCTTTCTGAGTTCATAAAGAGTGGTGGAAGGAGCTGAGACAGGCTCCCTTCTGACCCTGTGTGTGGGTGTGGTGTGCACACACAGTCACCAAGTCTTTTTAAATGCCCGTAGACACCCATACTCACTACAGCCTTCTTTCTACTGAAGGCAAAACCTAGCCCTCCAGCCAGGTCGGCTGGCCAAAGAGGAAGAACACGATCTCTAGGGTTCTCATCCTGCCCAGGTTAAGGATCAGGTACACTTTGGCTGTTCTTTCAGAGCCAGACATTTAAAAAATGGTGACCTCTTTAGTACTGGGAGAGGAGCTCAATGACTAAAATACCTGCTAACTTAGCCTAGTAGTTAGTCTAACTGGTTGTCTACACCGTTGTAACTAATCTTATCGTTAGTACCCTGTGAAGTAGCTTTGTTCTCTCATTCCACAGATTAGGATATTGAGGCTCAGAGAGATTCAATAAATTGCTCAAGTTCTTGCAGCTAGCAAGTGTCATGCTGGGAACTTGACCCATGGTCCTTTTCTTACCAGTTCATGTTCTATATCAAACAAGGTACTGAAACAAGTGCCTTTCAGGGTGGAAGCTTCAGATCCTATTGTTATTACGGTTCTTTCTCCTTCTCCTCCTCTTCTTTCTCTTTTTATCAGTGTTATTATTTGCTCCTTCTTTAATTTCTCTTTCATTGTTCCTCCTACTTAAGGCAGAATGACATACCCTCAGGCCAAGTCAGGAGAGATCAGAGGAAGATTCCAGAGGAGAAAATGAAATTCAGGGCTTCTTGTCCACATGCCAAGTTTCTGACGTGCGGGGTCAAGAATGCAAGCCCTTGGGAATCGTAAATACACAAATATTTTAGTCAAGTCCAAAAGTCATCACTTACTGACTTTGGGCACATTAGTTTTCCCTTCTACCTCGGGTTTTTTTTCCTATGAAACAGGGCTGATACAGACACCAAGTCATAAAACTGTGAGGATTAAGTGTTGTGCTAGGTTAGAAGTGTTAACATGGTGCCTGACGCATGGGAAGCACATGCCACCAATTGGAAAAATTAATTCCCCTCAAGTGCCCTTCTCTGTCTACCTCTTTTGTTTTAACAAAGAACACAAATATAGATATAGATATAGATATAGATGTATAATCACAGGGATGTGACCATTAAACTTGGGTGAACATGAGAACCCAATGTGGCAAGAGAAATACAGCTCCCCTGGAGCAGGGTCAGGGGAAATGCGAGGAGGGACAAGCAGGATTCTGGAGGACACTTTCACAACCAGGACTAGGAATGGCTGAGAACTCAGGGGGCCAAAAAACAGAAAGCACAGAAAGTGGTCAACAAGAACTGGCTGATGGGGCAACTGGAGAGGCATAGTTGGAAGCCAGGAGTCATGAGGACAGCTCCACAGGGTCACAGACAGGAGAAGTCGGCAATGATTATTGGGTGTTACACTCTTAACATACCACAATCTAATCCTCTCCATGCTCTGACAGTTCTTCTCACTTTGCAATAAATTAACTTACCCCGTGGCTGACACCGTTTCTAGGCCTGTCTGCCTCCGAAGCAGGCAAAATTCGAGCCGGGACGTTGACAGCCCACCTCCTAGAGGGCCTACGCCAACCCAGCCGGGTCATTACCTTTCTACGCTGCCTCCACTCACTTCTGCAGCTCTGGGTGGGCCTTCAGTCTTAGCCCACACACTCCTCATAGACCACCACAGTGACGTATCAGAACCCCACAGAGCCTGGACCCTGTGGGCTCTCAGGGGTTCCATCGTGAGGCACCAGTGCGCAGAGGGTAACCCAAGCAGGGAGGAACCACCAGGAGCCTCTAGCATGGAGCAGAGCCCCTCTGAACTCAGAGCTCTGGGTCTACCGTGGTCTGACTTCAAGGACTCACCGTTTGGAAAATCTAACTGGGAGGTTCTCATAGGAACTTGGAGAACAGAACCAACAGGGACCTGGGACTTTCATGTAGTTTCCAAAGGCACTTTAGGCTTCCTAACAAACACTCTCCCAAAAGCCAAAGGTGTCCTCCTCTGCCCACCGCAGGA
This sequence comes from Ctenodactylus gundi, assembly GCA_004027205.1. NCBI lineage: Eukaryota > Metazoa > Chordata > Mammalia > Rodentia > Ctenodactylidae > Ctenodactylus > Ctenodactylus gundi. Next base: position 131,581 of record PVKB01004440.1, on the reverse strand, counting down.
TACTGCTAGCTGTAATCCCAAATTCGGAGCCTCTGGGACAGCCAGTTTGGCAGGTCTGTGCAAGAACCCTTTTTGTGAGTAACTAGCCCTTCCCAAGGACAGCCACGGGTCCCCCAGCCTTCGCCGGGCAGTGCCCTGGTGGGAAGGCAGAAGAGGGCTGGCCCTGCAAGTTCCGGCGGCTCCTCCAGGTGGGGGCAAACGCAGCGGGGAGTTTCCGTGTCCCCGGCCCAGCCCGCACCTGCTGCAGCTGCATTCCTCTGAGGAGCCTAATCTTTGCTGGGTAAGAGCCAGGTGGGAAGCAGAGCTACAGAGGGGGCCAGGGACTCTGGGATGCTAGCCGCATCCTATGGCAATCACAGCAGCGCGCGTCCCGGAGGCTGGACCTGCCTCCAGCCTGGGACAGTTGCCATTCATGGCTTCCTCCCCGCCGGCTCCGCTGGTCGGCAGGAGCCTCCTCCGAGCGCCCCTCAACTCCTGCCCCCTCCGTCTAGCCCAGCCCCGGCAGCGCCGCGCGGAGCTCGGCACCGGGTCTGGTCAGTAAGCTGCTGTCCGCCAAAGAATGCGGCGCTCTCCTCGTGGGGAAGGGGCCTTCGCCCGGGGGCGGGCGCCGGGCGGCCCGCTCGGCGGCGGCGGCAAGGCGGGGCGCCTCGGCTCCGGCCCCCACCGGCCCCTTTAATTCTTGCTCGCGGCCGGGCCAGGTGCGGCGCTGCGTGGCGCGGTGCGGCGCGGTGCGGCGGCGGGCGGCGGCCGGGCGCTCCGTGCACGCCGCCGGCGGGACTGCAGAGCCGGCTCCCGGCTGGCCGCCCGCACCCCGCCGCCCGCCGCCGGCCGTCGCCCGGGCGTGGAGACTCCGCGCGCCCGTCCGAGAGGGTAAATCCGCGTGGGCGCGGGGCTGCGGGCTGCGTCCCCGCCGGCCGCGGGGCTCCCGGCGCCTGCTGCCGCCGGCCCTGCGAGCGGGCGGCCGCGGAACGGGGCGCGGAACGGGCTCGGGACCCGGCGGTGGGGGTGCTGGGCCAGCGTGGCCGTGCCGGGGCGCCCGGACCCGCCGCGCCGCGCCGCGCCGTCCTCGGGGCGCCTCCGCTGCAGGGCCGTCGCCTTCCCCGCCGCTGCAGCCCGCCGCAGCCGACGCCCACCCCGAGCTCACGCTCGCGCTCGTTCGGGTGCAGATGGAGCCGCCGTGGCCGGTCGGCTGCGCCCGGCAGGAAGGGGTTAAGGTGGCGCTCCAGCCGGCGGCCCGCCGCAGGGTCCGGCTCGGACGCGCGGCGCGCCGGCGGAATCCCGCCGCGGCCGGGCGATGGGCGACCGGACCCCTCCCGGCCGCGGGCCGGCGGGATTGGGCGGGCAGGGGGCCAGGCCGGAAGCCGGCTTCCTCCCGGCTCCCCCTCTCGCGGCCGCCCAGCTAGCCGCCTCGCAGCCGGGCGGGCTGGGCGTTTGCGCTGTGCTCCCTGTCGTGGAGATGTGCGGGGCTTTCTCCCGGGGAGAAACCAGGGGTCAAGCGCCGGCGCGGCTCCGATGCCACCCGGCTCAGAGGGAGGCCTGCGGCGCGGGGATCCCGGAGGGAGAGTAAGTTCCCGTGATCCAGACCGCCTGCTTTGGTACCGAGGCGACCTCGTCGCTTGCTGCGTGTGGGGTCGCCCTGAAGGCGTGTGTTGGGGAGGAGGGGGCGCTTCTCCTGCCAGAACGCAGCTGAGGTCGGAGCTGGCAGTCACGCTGCAGACAGCCAGGCCCTCCCCTTGGGAAATGTGTGTCCCCATATGCGCGAGTGAGTCGGGTGCGGGGAGGCGCTTGCCCAGGGCTCCTCCGGGTGGTAGCTGAGGCCCATGGACCCGGATCAGCCCCCGTGGCCCCTGGAGGAGACAGCGCAGCCGAGCCTGAAGTCTTGTTCGCTGGGGGGGGCTGAGGGCGGGCACCTTGCAAGCTGATGGGAAGGAAGCCTGCCCAGAAGAGGCTGGGAGGCGGAGGCACCAGTGCCAGAATGGCGGGTGTGGACAGAGGGTTGTCACCTACAGTGAGGGGGCCTGCCCGAGCCCTCCCCTGCATGTTAGCACCAGCTGTCCCCAAGCCCTGGTTCCACCTTGCTGCTGTGTTTTCCAGGCAACGTCACGCCTCCTGAGGACAGCCAGGAGGACTCTGGCTTTTGCTGAGCTGTGCGGTTGGCGTCCACCCTTCCAAAGTCTCCAGACCCAAGCTCTGCCGTCCTGGAGTCCCGCATGCCCTTGGCCAGGGACCCTGCCGCCCCTCCAACCCAGCCCAGCTCTAGAGCTCACTTCCAGGACTTGGTGCCCAGAATGACTCACCATTATTTCTAGCTCAAGTGAGAAGATGTGATGGGTAGTTGGGCTGCTTGTTTGGGCATCCAGGATTCTCACAACATCCGATCAGCTCTGTGAGGGAGAACCTCGGGTTCCTGCCTGGCCAGGTAAAGCAATCTGTGGCTCAATAACAACCATGCATAGAGTAATTGATGTGTGGTCTGGGAGGCAGGCACAGACCCAAGTCCCCTACCATGAATACCTTCTAGGGTGCTGGTAGATGTGAAATGTTAGTGCCCTACCTGGGAGAGGACTTCCTTCTAGTCTCCTAGTATGGGACTGTATCCCAGGATGCGGTGTGGTGCAAAGGAAACCTGTACTAGAGACACCCACCCCCTGTGTGAGATATTCCAGAGCTTCCTTGAGAGATTGTCCCCTTCTCCCCTCTAATCCCCAGACAGGTTACAAGATGAAAGTAATTCTGCTTTTTGATGGTGGTGGAAGTGTCGTGGTAGTCATGTTTTTGAACTCTTGGCTGAGAGACGGGAGGCATCATGTAGAAACTCGGGTCAGTCTGCCTGTGCTGGGTGTTCTCATGTCCTTAACTGTCTGTCTTTCAGCCACTCAAGGCCGTCTCTCCAGCTGTCAGAGAGCTTGTGAGCCTCTCCTGCAGGAGCGCAGGCCCATGGTCCTGTGTTTTCTGGGGCCGTTAACAACACCCTAAGCCTTCTGCCACCAGGCATTTGGGAGGCATAGTGTGAAGAATTCCTCTCAGTCTCAATTATGACAGTGGCTACCGGAGACCCAGCAGATGAAGCTGCTGCCCTCCCTGGGCATCCACAGGACACCTATGACCCAGAGGCAGACCATGAGTGCTGCGAGAGGGTGGTGATCAACATTTCAGGACTGCGGTTTGAAACCCAGCTGAAAACCTTAGCCCAGTTTCCAGAGACCCTCTTAGGGGACCCCAAGAAGCGGATGCGGTACTTTGATCCCCTCCGGAATGAGTACTTTTTCGATCGCAACCGCCCTAGCTTTGATGCCATTTTATACTACTACCAGTCTGGGGGACGTCTGAGGCGACCTGTGAACGTGCCCTTAGATATATTCTCTGAAGAGATCCGGTTTTATGAGCTGGGAGAAGAAGCAATGGAGATGTTTCGGGAGGATGAAGGCTACATCAAAGAGGAAGAGCGTCCTCTGCCTGAAAATGAGTTCCAAAGACAAGTGTGGCTTCTCTTTGAATATCCAGAGAGCTCAGGGCCTGCCAGGATTATAGCCATTGTGTCTGTCATGGTGATTCTGATCTCAATTGTCAGCTTCTGTCTGGAAACATTGCCCATCTTCCGGGACGAAAACGAAGACATGCACGGTGGTGGGGTGGCCTTTCACACCTACTCTAATAGCACCGTCGGGTACCAGCAGACCACTTCCTTCACCGATCCGTTCTTTATTGTAGAGACTCTCTGCATCATCTGGTTCTCTTTTGAGTTTTTGGTGAGGTTCTTTGCCTGTCCCAGCAAAGCCGGCTTCTTCACCAACATCATGAACATCATTGACATAGTGGCCATCATCCCCTACTTCATCACCCTGGGGACGGAGCTGGCTGAGAAGCCAGAGGACGCCCAGCAAGGCCAGCAGGCCATGTCACTGGCCATCCTCCGTGTCATCCGGTTGGTAAGAGTCTTTAGGATTTTCAAGTTGTCCAGACACTCCAAAGGCCTCCAGATTCTAGGTCAGACCCTGAAAGCCAGCATGAGAGAATTGGGCCTTCTGATATTCTTCCTTTTCATTGGGGTTATCCTTTTCTCTAGTGCTGTCTATTTTGCAGAAGCTGATGAACGAGAGTCCCAGTTCCCCAGCATCCCGGATGCCTTCTGGTGGGCAGTCGTCTCCATGACAACTGTGGGCTATGGAGACATGGTTCCAACTACCATTGGGGGAAAGATAGTGGGTTCCCTGTGTGCAATTGCAGGTGTTTTAACCATTGCCTTACCAGTCCCTGTCATTGTGTCTAATTTCAACTACTTCTACCACCGGGAGACAGAGGGAGAGGAGCAGGCCCAGTACTTGCAAGTGACAAGCTGTCCAAAGATCCCATCCTCCCCTGACCTGAAGAAAAGTAGAAGTGCCTCTACTATTAGTAAGTCTGATTATATGGAGATCCAGGAGGGAGTAAACAACAGTAATGAGGACTTTAGAGAGGAAAACTTGAAAACTGCCAACTGCACCTTGGCTAACACAAACTATGTGAACATTACGAAAATGTTAACAGATGTCTGATTGAAACTTATTAACAAATTCACAGCCCAATGGAACTAATGCAGATGTTGCATAATAGCCTGCATTGTAGTCAGTGTGTTCTACAGTGTGCATTTGGTTCTGCATGGAAAGCAATAGTTATTGCAAGTGACTTTTGATTTTGATTTAGAGCCCAGAATATCTATCATGGCTTTCATGCAAATCTTCATCTCCAGTTTATGGGTTTCCAAATATGAGAGTTACCTATGGAGCCAGGATTTAAGAAACACATTGAGGGCCCACCTCACATCCAGTAGAGAATCTTCCATAACAGCACCACCTTACCTTCCCTCCTAATTAAATGTGCATACCATTTCTTCGTACCCTATCGCCCTACTAGAGCCCACCTGCCCCTCATAAAAGAATATCATCATGGCTTAGTTTTAAAGGTCTGGTGATTGCTTGAAAGGTCATTCCCCTTTTCGCATTGAAAAGAACACACAGTCCTATGTGTTGGAATTACTTTCTGTGTTAGAGTCCGGGGTTTGTGGATTGCAGACAAGTAGATGCTCCGGAGACTTGTGTTTCATAATGGAAAATGCTGCATTCTGCTTTTTCTCTGCAGTGTCAATGTGAGGGAAGCCTGGGGGAGGGACAGTTAGTGTGACCAAATATGAGTTGTCAAGTTTCACATTTGTTCCCGTAGGCCTACAGGGAGAAGCTATCCAATCAAGGGACCTCTCAGCTTCAGATTTCACCGTTTTTGCAGGCTTCAGGGTCACAAAAACAAGTCTGATTTTTTTGTTTACATTTGAGTGTGCAGACATCTGCTTTCCTAGCGATGTGGCCCAGCTATACTGACATTGCAGTGAAATTTACCAGTGATGCGATCCAGCTGCATGAGTGTTCATTGCATGAATCTCAATATTTAAAACACAGAAGATAACCTGTTTTCTTAGTAGCCTACACAGTATTCATATTTAGAGTATTGATAGCTTTGAGAAGTCTTTGAAATTGGGTTTTTTCTTATCAGAAGGCAAAAGCCTTTCAGCAAGAGAAAAAATAGACTACTTGGAATGGGGACCCCAAACTTCTGGCCCTCCAGCATACCACCTCTGTTCTCTCATTGGAAGTGCAGACCTCTGCCAAGCCAGCAGAATGAGCAGGGAAAGCAGTCTCAGGACTCACATGACTGCACCTTAGAAATTAACCTAGTCATGGACATGATTGCCTAGCTGACCAGGGAATTGGTCTTGAGGACAAGCAGATCTGTGGATCCAGTGTATATAAATATATATCGGGTCTCTCTCTTGTGTGCTCCTCTACTTAGCTAGCTATAGAAAAAAAATGCATTTGAACATTGTATAAGCTTATGCAATATTTTTGACACAGGGCAATTTATGCATGTGTTTAACTATGTGCACTAGAGTACATATATATATACATACACATACATATATGTGTGTATATGTACACAGACACAGACACACACACACACACACACACACACACACACATATATATATATATATATATTCATTCTCTGGAGTTCAGGTTCAGAGGCAAACCCATTGCTCCATGGGTGGTTATGTACAAAGCCCAGTGGTTTCTTGGTCTTGTCGGTACCCTGCGGGCCCGGGTCTTGGTCTCGTCGGTACCCCGCGGGCCCAGGTCTTGGTCTCGTCGGTACCCCGCGGGCCCGGGTCTTGGTCTCGTCGGTACCCCGCGGGCCCGGGTTTGCTGCTATTGCCTCAGATGCTCCAGTCTTCATGGATTCTTAGATGTTAGAACTGTCTTTCTGCCCTCCATGTGCTGCAGCTTCAGTTTCCCACGACTGAAGCTTGTCTTACCGAGTGCACAAGGGCCCTGTGGCCCTCCCAGCTCCAGCTAGCCTGGGCCAGCCACACCCCAGGCCTCCTCTCTATAGCCCATCCTGTTCCTCATCTCCATTCTCAACTTTTCCCACCCTATTTGGTTTTCAGTAGCATTTGGCTCTACACCCTTCACTTTCGTGAACCTGTCCCTAGAGAACCAGAACAGATTAGATTCCTTTTTCAGAAACCAAGGAGTAGGGCTCCCTAGGACCACATGCTACGGATCTGAACCTACAGGGAACTTCTTCTGTGTGGAAATTCCTGAAGTCCAGGACCAAGGGCTGGGATTCCTAGATGATTCAAAAGCATCTGACTCAAACCCTCTCCCCCATTAAACTGTCAAACAGAGCCAAGGATAGGTAAAGCGTATCTCATCCCCCAGAATGGGTAAGGAATGAATGAGTACTCCACAGCCTGGACGTATGGAATTGGTTGGTCCTGGGACGAGATAGGGAACCGGTTTTGCCTCACTAGACTGGACTTCTTTGCCTTTGACATGGTGACTTAAATTTCCCAAATGCAACAAATTTTAATAGTCAGGCTATCAAGTGGTAACTCTAGGCCAGGCCTCACTATTGGCCAGTAGCACCTACAGTTTTCTTCAGTGAGAGAGGGGAGCTGGGGGCACCAGCTTATGGTGCTAGGCCAAGGGTGCTCATTAGTTCCTGGTCACCACAACCCCAGGTGGCTGCAGGGAATCCCATGCCCAGTACAAAGCCTCTGTGCTCCTCTTCCTCTCCTTCATGGGAGGTGGTGCTCAATCTTAAGCAGTGGGGTGGGAGAGACATAGATATTTGGAAAGCAGAAGGCTAAAGCAACTCATCCTTGAGAACCAGGTCAGTGGGTAGATATCTTATCATAGAATCCTTGGCCTGGATCTATAAAGTGTTCACGTACATGCATGTTCATCCACCATAAAGTAGATGATATATTGTTGCCACAACAAATACAAAACCTGCAGCACACATGGAAAAAAAACAGCCAGAATAATGTAAAAAATAGACATACAAAATATACGCCCTCGGCACAAATACAGAATTACTCACCAACACAGATCTTCCACAGAAGACCTACACGTCCCATATACAACCTAGAGCTCACATGCAGAATACACAAAACTACATGGACTCAATAGATAGACATAAAAAACACAGAGTGGATACTTTACCTGTTTTCCACATACAAACTCAGAGCATATGCACAATTTACATACTTGCACTGGGCACAGAAAATATAACACACATGCCAAGAACATACAGTGTACATAAAGTGCAGACATATACTCGGATTCAGTGCTCTGCCCCTGGATCCATAAATTAATAAAATTAATAATAAACAAAATACCAGATTTAATCACATTTCCCTGCCCCATATCAATATTCATCATATTCTCTTTCTCTAGTCTTTTCTCTCATCTCCAGATTTCAGTCCTAAAAAGTAATCCCTGAGGTTTGAAGCAGAAAGATACTAAACACAGGAATCTCATGGGATTTCTACCTAGTCGCCTTTCTCCTACCAGTACCCTGGTACAGGGTATGTAAGGACCCAAGATAGCTGGCAACCTGATAGAGTCCTCCTTGCCATGCTGTAACCTTCAAAGCAAGGCCACACAGAGAGCTGAGTAGATCAGGTACCCCTCCCACCATCTAGGAGTCTCCAGATTCTCTTAAAAGCAAGTATGGCTTAAGTAACTTTGGGATTCTGGTCCCCAAGCCAAGATGAAGTTGTTCCTTCCCTTGACAGCTCCTGTGGCCTGAGTTCCCACCCTGGGTGTTTGTGTTGCTGCCCCATGTGGGGACAGCCCTCAGAACTGTTCTCTCTGCATAGCGTACTCCATTGTAGGGGACTTTGAACAACTTCTTCATACTTGGCCATGAAATATCAGTATCAGCTCATGCTGAAAGGAGGTACCTTGTGAAGGTCCTCAGGCTGGGGGTTAATGCTGTCTGCAGTCGTGGAAAAGAGAGATGGAGGCTGACCTCCTCCAAACAAAACTGTACGCCAATGTGCAAACTTCAAATGAAAGTGGCACCACCACCTCTCATGGCAGTCGGGGGAGCACAGAGCTTGGACTTGTTTACCCAGGAGCCGGGATGCTGGTTTTGAACCTGACCCCCAGGACTCCTCTGAGATCCATTACTATACTAAGCTGCATGTGAGTGGTGGCTGACTGGTCTGAGAGGGTTCCCATGTGTCCTTGTTTATATAATGAAGGTTCCCCCAGCCTTAGTGAACTACCTATTTCTGGTTTGGAACCCATGCCCTGGACCTTGTTAATATCTCTAGCCACTTAAGCCAACGAGCAGGGAGGTAGATGCTGGGAGCTGTCTGGGTATCTGTTGTGACCATCACCTGTACCCTAGACTTGGCCTTTGTGGAGTCCAGCCTGGTCCCCTATGGCACAGCAAGCAGGGACAGGTGGGCGCAGAGGGTCCGTTATAATCTAGGAGAAGTCTATTCCTCAAACTAATTAAATTCACTTTTTTCTCCTTTCCGCTTCCCTTCCTACCAAAGTTCAGCTCCATCTCCCATAGTTCATGTCTAAATATTTTTAAAGAGGAAAAGTGCAATAAAATCAATAGTGACTGTTTTCTTTAGCAATAGCTCTTTCAAAATCTTGCTCTCAGGACCGAAAAGTGATAGGTAGTACCTGGATCAGCAGATAATGCCCTTGACTTCTGGGCACTCTTTCACAGTCTGTCATTCTTCCTTTCTCCCATGTGTTCACATGACTCCTTCCTATGAGGTCTGACCTGGAATGGACACATAGGTGAAGATGCGGTACACGCATGAGGAAGGCCCACAAGAAAGCATTCTTTGTCGCTCTCTTTACTCTCCCTCTCTTTCTCTCTCTCTCCCTCTCCCCTCTCTCCCTTGGCCTCCCCTTTCTGCCACTCAAGCACAGCATCCTTGCAACCTCTAGGCACTGAAACCTTGACTTTGAATGACCTCATGCCAGCAGTCTTGTCTACTTTGTGTCAGTCTGGCAGGGTGTAATGGAAGCCTGCAGGGAAGCACTCACCAATAGATAAGAATGAAGCATCCTGAGCCATTACAGATCATTTCCATGCACTAAAAGCCATTACTTGATCCTTTTGCCGCCCCTCCTCTTCTCCCCCAGAGAGATGGATACTGAAGGAATGTAGCCTACAGGTTTGCTTCTGGGATCAGTAGCCTGGGCAGACCTGGGAAGTGCCCACTGACTCTCCTTCCAATAAGCTGGCTTGCCCAACCACAGGGACTCCGTGAGAGCTATAGAGGAAGGAAGATCCCTGTGGGTTTGGGCGGAAGACTAAAGACATAGAAGTTTGGGTGGTAAGGTTATGACGCTAAATGAAATAAAGACCTCACCACCTACTACAGAACGTAGCTACACACAAATATTTGCACACATCACTGGAGACTTCCAAAGAGTTCTCTTTTCTGAAATACATGTGAGGTTCGGGTAGGACAATCAGGGAAGGCTAGCAAGCCAGGGGTCCCATTCCATTCCTTTTCGGTCTACCTTGCTCCAATCACGTGTGCACAGCCAAACCTCAGTCAACCCACAGGGAAACCTCAGGGAAAGGATTGTCCTGGCTGCTTTGCAATTCTGGTTACTTGAGTTTGGCAATGAGAAAACACGTGTGGTCAGCCTTTGTTATTGAAAAGTCGTTTTTCCTAAGTAGGTTAGTACGAACTCTCCTGCCTTAGTAATAAAGCATTTGAATGAAGAGAACAGAAGACCCTGCATCGCTCAGGGTCAACCTTCTACACTTCAGTGCTCGGTGTGCAGAAATGGAGATGAAGCAGACCAAAGAACCGGGCCGGATGACTCTGGCTTCGAGACAGACCTGAGGGGCAGTTGGGCACATCCAGCTTATCAGATAATGCTCATGCTGCCTTGTGCCTCTTTTTACTGAGAATAGTAAGAAAGCATAATTCTTGTCCATCAAGGTTTCAGGTAACAGGTCCTGAGTTATTAGAGGTTTTCCATATATACATATTCTATGTGTATATATGTATACTATATGTAAATAGGTAGCCATTATTTCAAAACTTACACAAATACATATTGATCCATCCCTTTATTTCTCTAATGTGTAAGAAAAAAGCTTCATTTGTTTATTTTTTAAATGACTTCTTTTTGTAGTGAGGATCGAACCCAAGGCCTTTGCTCTGAGCTATACTCGCAGCCCATTTTATTTTTTTATTTCGAGACAGGGTATTGCCAAGTGCTAAATTGCCTGGGCTGGGCTCGACTTTGCAATCCTCTTGCCTCTGCCAGAGTACTGAGATTACAGGCCTGCACCTTCAGGCCCAGCTCCGTTTTACTCTTCCACTCTCCAATTCTGTCTTTTTCTTCTTAGGGACCTTGCTAGAAGGTGGTTTGTTGTTGTTCTGTTTCTTTGGGGGTTTTTTTTACAACAAAAGAACAAGCTCTGGGATCTCACCTTTCCTTCCCTCCCAGGTGGTTGCGTGACTCAGGGATAAAGAGAGTGCGATGGAAGCGCCAGGTGCTTCACCCTCTGTTGTCTGCCCTGGTTGGCCGTAGCTTCCTGGCTAAGGACAGGAGAAGTCATACCAAACGACAGCTCCGGGGAGGTGGGCAGCCTGGAGGCGTGGCAAAGCACAGATCTGGTTAGCTTTGTTTTTGTTAGTCGTGATGCCTTAGGCTTGAGTTGTGTGAATTTTGAAGGTAGTATTTCATAACACATGAAAAAATAGAGCTCATCTTTGCCCCGATTGAAGGTGAGATTTATGTCAAGCATAGGAACTAGAAGGAAAAAAAAATGCTGTTGTTGATTTTGGCCGTATCTACACTGAGGATATGGACATTAGAACAACTGCGGCTCAGTTGCCTCTTTGGGGCTGAGCTGTATACATCACTCACGAGACAGATGGACCCAGGTGGAAACCTGCCCTCTTTCTCCATCTCGCCTGGCAGTATGTTAGATTCACGAGGAATCATTTCTGTTAACCTCACCTCTTGCATTTGACTGTGTGCACTCTACCTGGAAGGGGATGAGAGGGACTCCTCCCCACACTTCCGGTAGTCTTTCCGTCCAGTCAAGTTAGCTGCAATCAGACAGTAGGAGCCCTTCAGCCAGCCGTAGGATGACCATCTGGGTAAGCTGGGACAGCTGAGGCAGCCTGCCTGGCTGGCCACCTTTTATACTGCATGAAACTCAGCATGGAAACTAATGTAACTTCCTGTGATCCTCTGTGCTCCTAAAATAGTCAGATATGTTCCAGATGAGTTTGCAGCTGAGAAGCCCCTGCATCATTCCACTGACGGATGTGCAGGGCAGGTATGATTACATAACACAGGGACAGCTGCCTGCGCGACACCTAGATACTCAGGGGCAGCGTAGATGTGACTGTGTGCTAGGACTCCTGGTAGCTACCCAGAGGGCTAAGCTGTGTATGTGAGAGGCCTCCAAGCCCTGTTTCTCCTCCAAAATGACCCCCCAGACACTGATGCCTTGTTTGCATGAATGTGTAAGAGAACGTGAGAGGAGGAGCTGTGGGGGGGAAGGTGGTCAGGGGGTGAGCTGGGCAGAGGAGAATATTCAGGGACTCGTTTTGCTACCGGACTACTTCCATCCTCAGCTTTGATGACATTTCAGCCACTGAGCTTACTGGAGGGTAGCGCTACAATTTTGACCTGCCAGGTGGGGCTAGAAAGACGCACACCAGCTCCGAGCCGAGAACTGGGATGGGTGAACAAGAAGAGAGGCCGGGCCGGCTTTGGCGAGGGGGAGCCTCAGCTCCTGAGGGTCTGAACGTGCTCCGTACTTGCCCCAGTTCCGCCTTCACGTGGGATCCAGCGACCCAGTTTCCTTGTGTTATCATGCTTCGATGGTTTCTTCATTTGAAGGGCCCCAGGAAGCCGGAGCGTCCCATGATTGGGCTCCAGCCTGCTAAGCAAACAATGCCTCAGCCACATTGGCCTCTTCCTGGGTTTCTGCATCCCTGCACCCTTCGCCCCGCTGAGGGTAATCTTGGAACGGTCAGATTAATGGTGCCAGCAATCAAGGCGGATTCTGTAGTTTCCATTAGGGACATCGCTGTAAAGCTCGTGAGTAGGGGATGCTGTGTCTTTTTCCAGACCTGTGTACGTATACACGGATATAGTCTCCGGAGACTGTATATATATATAGATATAGATCGAGATGTAGATCTATATATAAAACGTGAAAATGGCCGCTCACTTAGGCACACGCAGCACAGACTAATTAAGGTTTCCACGGATGGTTGCCTTGCTGCTTGTGCACGATTCTGCCGCTGCCGTCCCTTGTCCTGGCTCTAACGACTGCTGAAAACAGAAGGCAGAGAGGCCGGTAAATAAGTCTCCGTGGGATCAATCGGAGAAGGGACTCCGAGGCTGATGGCAAAGCTTCGTAAGGATGATGCCGAAGGGGAACTGGGGTCTCCATGGTGATAAGAGGCTGAGGACCAATGGGAGCTGAGGGTGGAGCAGGACATGTGGGAAGGACTCATGGGAGTTGGGAGTCATTTAACTGTTTGTTTGCTTCATGAAAATTTAGACACCAGCTGCAACTGCTTTGCACAGGATGTATAGATATTATCATCCTTGCTGACATATTCTGGAAGCTTTCAGCCCCACCAACACTGCCCCCCCGCAGGACTTCTGCAGCTGAGAGTTCCTGTGTCAGTAGGGTCTGATATTTGTATATAAGTTATACATATATGTGTACATATGTGCCTCAATGAACATTGCCTGTCCACCTGGTCATAGGTGTACATAGACTTCATAGAGCTCCACAATCTTTTGTAAATATCGACACGAGTAAATAAGTATATAAATATATATTATTGAGGATTTATTTTAACATCATTCTGTGTGAAGTTAAAAAAAATAAAATTTTTGACAGACACCGATGGGTTCCACCCTTTTGTGCCTGTTTGAATTATCATCCCTACCACATCCAAGTGCACTTGCCTCTCACTTGCTCCAGTTTCTGCAGTCCTAAGGACCAGCCAGGAACCAGAGCAGGACAGAAGAAGGCTCACTGGGTCGCCTCGGGCGGGATCAGCTTGGCATGTGCCCGTCTGCCCTGGCCAGAGAGCCCATACAGACAAAGAAGGGCTTGTGGACCTGCGGGTGGGAGGGGCTGTTGAGATCTCCTCCCCCATTAGGTCAGCGCTTTCCGTGTCTTCGGTGGGACTCAGAAATATGTGAGAAAGGGGGACCTGGCACGAAGACCAAAGGCAGCCTAGAGGGCACACGACCTGCTGCACCCGCTTTCGTGGGCCCTGTTGTCCTGGAGCCCGCCCACAACCCTTCTGCCCACTACTGCCAGTGCCAGTGCCCGTGGATCCGGGTGAGTGAGACTCTCGGCTCCCAGAGGAGACAAGAGAAGGGTTCTCCGGCTGTGCAGAGCACCTCCCTAGAAAAAATGCACACACACACACACACACACACACACACACACACACACACACACACACACAGTTGATGCATAGCTGTCTGCTTTCCTCTAAGGACTAAACCTTCCAGCAGTGGAGTGGGAGGGGGAGAGCTGTCCAGAGCCTGTGAGACAAGCAAGGAAAAAAAAATTAGCCTGAAAGAGAAACAATATTAGGCTGGGAGCATAGCTCAGTGGTTAAAGCACTTGCCTAGCAAGCTAAAGGCTCTGGGTTCAATTTCCCAGCTTAAAAAAAATCATACATAAAAATCAGCAGTAGGTGATGGCACATGCCTATAATCCCAGCACTAGAGAAGGCTGAGGCAGGAGAATTGCCATGAATTTGTGACCCTCCTGGGCCATGTAGTAAGTTCAGGACCATCCTGAACTACAGAGTAAGAGCTTGTCAAGTAAATAAGAGAAGGAAGAAAATAAAGGCAGACAGACAGACAGACAGAAAGAGAAAGAAAGAAAGAAAGAAAGAAAGAAAGAAAGAAAGAAAGAAAGAAAGGAAGGAAGAAAGGAAAAGAAGGAAAAAACTTAGCCCTTGCTCTAACACCAAGAACTAGGAACTGAATACCCAGCTCTGTCCCTCATCAGCCCTTGGTGACACTAGGTTATACTCTCACACACCATTTGAATGTCGGTTCCCTCACATCAATTTTAAAAAATCAGGATGTCTGCCCTATCTTACGAAGATAAAATGGTGAGTGGTCATAATAGCGGGAGCTCTATAAACACGTGAGTGAATTCTCTGTCTTGTATCCTATGCTTAAAGCACCCTCTTGGAGCAGGACACTCACCAACCTGAAATGTCAAGTCAAAGGGTTTTGCAACCGCTTCTGAGCCAAGGGGTGCAAATATCAACTCAAGATAGTCTAGAAACCTCCTGAGGTCACATATGATGTGGGGACATTTTTTGTGGAGAGTGTTCACAACTGCTTATCCGTAGCCCCTAAAATTAAAACTATTGGTCAAACTCTGGTCCTTCCTCTTCTTCTCCCAATATCTACAAAGGAAAGGTGATTTGCTCAAGATTATTTGTTTATTCAAAAAATATTTTTGCACTTGCTACTTAACATACTCATCCCTTATGAGTCTTCCAGCAAAGAGGGGAAAAGAAAAATTCATCCAAAGTGAATTAGTATCTGACACAGATCCAGGTGCTGCCCTGAAGATTTCTCTATTAATCCACTCCTTTTGCACTAGCAACACCTGGGCCTCGGGCCTCAGAATCTAGACCTGAAATTTCCCCAGGCTGATTTAGCACAGCAGTGGGAAAGGGGCGTGACCCACATATTTTGATGTGAAATTAATTGTATTTAAATAATATCTAAATGAGGCAAGTCTGCATCTCTTTGATCCATTCTCAACCTATCAGCTTGGCTGTTGGAAGGCCTTGTTCCCATAGACCACCTACTCCCCCACCCTCCCTCACTGAAGTAAGTAAACAACACACGTGTGCTCACTGGCTTCTCAAGAAAAGATCAAGACTGGCCTGGTACCTATTCCAACCTGAACACTAGCCAGGGCTCTGGGTGCTTAATGGTTTGTAGTGAAGTTAAGAGAAAAATTTCCCATCTGCACCACTGCCTGTACCAAGGAAAATCTGCCTCCTTCCAGGCCTGCTGCGACGAGAGATTTACACTCGCTGTTTCACTTCATTTGGGCAGCCACCAACAGCCATGTGAGAAGTAAAACTACAGCCGTTCTGTTGCCATGACTTGTGATGCCTTCTCTTCCAGCCTAAACCAGGCATCTTAAGTGTTTTGTTAATCTGCAGATCTCCAGCATGTGACATAGTGCCAGGCACAATAAAGATTCAATGAATGAATGAATATCTGCATCCTATAGTCACAATGGTGACCGAGATATTCATGGCATTAGGATGACAGTGATAGGGCAATGTTCTAGCATCCCTTTGCCTTTACGTCTTTTTCTGGCCCTCTAATCTGCACTTCTGGAGTTAGACTGGCCTATAGGTAAAGATGGCCTGAGTCAGTCCTGGTCAAGTGCTTCACATCTCCTAATGCCTTGCCCCCTCAGATCCCAGAGAAACTGCCCTGTAGAGCTGGCCCAAACTCACACCATCTCAGCGTCACAACTTCCTCTGATCCCAAGGGACTAGAGCTCTAAAAAGCTCATGCTGGCTTCCTAAATTCTAAGGCTGAGGAGTCGTGCTACCTCAGGAAATGCTGAGCTGCAGAGTCCATTCCTGGCTATACTGTACAGAGTATTATCTGTAGCATAATATCTGTATGATCTTAAAAAGGAAGTTAAACACACCTTGCAGGGTCAGCATGAGGAAAAAAAAGAACAGTATGTGTCAAAGCCTTACTTCATGCCATTGCACCACCATTTGCTTATCACAACAATCCTATAAAAGGGATATTATGATCTATATGATACATATTAGGAAATTGTCAGGTTGTGCACATAGCTCACACTTACAAGTCAAAGTCCATTCTTAGTATTACATCAGTTGATGTTAGTCTTTCTGTCACCACCATGTCTTCCTTACCCATTTGAATGAATGCACATAGTTACATCTCACACAAAAAAAAAAAAAAACAACAAAGCCTCATCTTCCCTAGAGAACCTCAGCACAGTCAAAATATTCCACCTAGGCTGGGTGAGCAATAGCCCTATTGGCCTTGATTTGGGTTCTCAGCCCCATCTTGCTGAGGGCAGGAAATCCGAGGGCAGGAAAAGGCACCAGCCCAGGGAAGGATCATCTCACATACCTATAGTAGAGAAATCCAAAACAGGTAGAAAGCCAGGCTAGAGAGTCACTGTTCTATCGCCAACCCAAAGATGTGAAAGGAGCAATCTCTTGACAAATGCTTATCAGAGAAATAAAGCTAGGGCCCACCCTGAGCGCCACCCTATTCCCAGAGCCAGCGCCTCACATGTCCTGTCATCTAGGGGTCCATGGTAGCAGAGAACGGCGCCTTACCTTACATGCACATTTCTCAGCCCATCCACCCATGTTGACATGCATAGCCTCCTGTGCCAGGAATAGCCATAGCAACACAGTCTCTGACCTCTGTTCCGCCAGTTCCTAGAGCTTCTTCCCACCCAGATCTTTCAACAGGTTGCTGTGGCTCTCTTCTTCCTCTCTCAAAGGTGAAAAAGGTAAAACTCCCCTTGGAAAAAACACACAGATACACACACAGCCAGACAAATGTTTGCAAAGTTCTAGGTGACCATTGGAAGTTAGTCAAGTGCGAGGGATTCCTGGTACAAAATAGGCCCTCGGGAAACGTGCCAACTGAAAAAATGATTGAAATTCAGCTAAGATGCAAGAAACACCTGTCATGTGCAGGCACTGTGCCGGGCAGTTTGCCCACATTATCTCAGCTTTTACCACCCTATGAGATCATTGTCACATTCTCAATTTTGAGATGAGGGAATCAAGACTTAGAAAAGTTGGCCATACACACCTAAGGCGAGGCAAGTCTAGGACTTGGATTCCAAACAGCTCAAAGCCACAGCTACCTTGGTAAGGTCAATGCTTAGCTGTGAGTGGTACTGCAGCAAAAAAAAAAAAAACATTAAGTCTTCAATTATGTGCCCTTAAGCCCTGTGAAGTTTGGGAGCCTCCAGGAAAACATGAGAATGAATACCTTGGGGGAAGAGTCAGGAAGTCTAGAGGTTGCAAGGTGCAATGGAATTGGATCACCCTTCTTGGGTATTTTTGTCAATGGGATTCACGAGGCTGCGGGGTGTGAATGAGCAATTGCTATATTAAAAGTTCCTGAAAAAAAAAAACTATTTCCCTAGGGCCTCAACTCCTAAAAAAGAAGAAAGGAAAAAGGCTGAGCCCCTACCCAGCACCCACTTCACTCTGCATTTTCAGGTCTAGGATGTGGCCAAGGGATTGCCTACACCACGCTCTTACTCCTCCCTCTGTCGACCTGACCTGCTGTCCTCATTTATACCAAGAGTTGGGGGCAGAGAAAAATACCTGTCTGGAGCAGCCATGAAGATAAGGTCAGACTGCGAGTCTCCTGGCAGAAGCCTGCGTATAGAGAGTGTGGTGTAGTGAGTGCTCAATGAGTGGCGTGTTCTGTTTTAGAGGTGGCGGCCCCCGTAAAGCAAGGAGCGCCAGTTTGAGCCCCTGGGTCTGCATTACAACCCAGCCTCGGCTTTCTCCCTGGGAAGTTGAGCTAGCTGAATTCCACCTCTCTCACTATAAAGGGGTGTGACACTGACTACCTCACCAAGTTTTTTGTTGGGGTAAGGACCTGGCAGAAAACACCCCTCAGGGATTTGACAGGGGATCTGTCCTTAGCAAGTGCTGCAAGTCCTACAGCCTCTTTTAGTCTCACTAATTCAACCCCATGAACAGCTGTGGAGCCATGGCCCTGGTACTCAGAGGTAAGTAAAGTGTCATCTTTGGGTCAGAGGCCTCTCCATTCCTCCCCTCGGAAGGGAAAGGTGGTGGAGGAGCAATTCTCCTGGGGAGAGAGAGGACAGGAACCCATGGTAGGTCTTAAGGGTAGCTCACTCGCCTTTCTTTCTGTTCCTTTCTCTGATGCACGGGGGATTAGACCCAGGACCTCGCTCGTGTGTTCTATGACTGAGCTTCATCCCAGCCCGTTTTTAAATTTTATTTTTAAGAAATGTTTTGCAAAGTCACCAAGGCAGCCTCCACTTGTCAATCCTCCTGCCTCAGCCTCCCGAGTAGCAGGCAAAAATGGCTTTTGAAAATGACTTCAGAATGAGTTAATGATTCTATAAATAAAAATGAAGAAAATGCTTGTGTGCTGCAAACTCTGTGCTAGGTCATGTGTACTTTACCTATATGTACTAATACAATCGCATGGTCATCCTATATGATGGGCACTTATTACTGCCATGGTGTTCTTGGAGGAACTGAGGCATAGAGAGGTTTATATAACTTTAACTCCAGGATTCGATCTCAGAGCATCCAGCTGCACATCTCCTGCTGCTAAGTGGCCTTCTTACTGCTCATCAAGACTCCTACAGTTGTTTTCATCCTCAGGATGTACCCATGTGGCAGCTATGCATGCATGCGGGCATTTTTAGTCCCAGTTATTGACAACAGAGAGGATGGTAACTTGCCAAGAGCACACACCCGCGCCAAGGATGGACTCAGACCCCTTGCCACCTGGTTCATGCGTACTTCTGCTACAGCTACCTCATAAGGGTGAGGTGCAGGGTGAAGGCGGAAGTACAATCCCGTATTACCCAACTTGGAAACAGTCTTAGATATAAACTAGACGCTTCGCTTTATACCTGGAAAGACTATAGTCCCAGTCACGGACAGCACTTTGCTTAACGTCTGTCTTAGTTACTTTTCTGTCACTGTGACTCAGTACCCAACACCCACAACTTAGGGAGGAAAGATTTATTGTAGCTCAGTTTCAGAAGGTCTCAGTCCATTCACAGGTGGGTGGCTGGAAAACGGTGGAATCACATGGTGGGGCCACAACTAGAGCCAGAGTCAGAGCCAGTGCAGTCCAGACAGAGATCCTCAAAGCAGCATGGCACAACAGAAAAGAAAGGCAGAAACAGCGCACCCCTCCAGGTCAAGCCGTGAGCATCTGCCCCTTCCGACCGGGCCCCACCCCTGACAGTACACAGTACCCCTAGGTACATGAGGCTTTTGGGGAACACTCCAGATCCAAACTACAAGAAGGTCACAAAGCAAATTGGAAACTAGAACACTAGGCAGCCTGCTTCCAATCAAGCAAATTTGAAAATGTTCTTTAAGAGAATTCAAGGGCCACGATACCTAACAAAGAAGAGGTATACTAAGTCAGGTAACTTGAACCAAGCCTCTATAATGTCCCAGAACCTCACTTGCCAGTCTAGGAACAAGCATCAGCAAACAAAAAGTTGGAGCTCTCGCTATTATAGATTTGGCTTTCCGCTGGAGGATGAGCGGAGAAGAAAAATACTATTCGGAAGGAGTATGAATAACGAGAGAGGGAGTCTGGGTACGGGGTGCTCTTTTATGCAGGGTGAACAGAGAAAGTTTTTTGGACATGATGGTACCTCATCAGAGACCTCCAGAAAGTCAAGAAGCAGACCTATGAAGGAGGAGTGCTGCAGGATCAGGAAGAGCCCAGCGGAGTCCTTGATGTAGCAGAGGACAAGTATTTGAGGACAGCACTACCGGAGCAGAGTAAGCTAGGGGAAGGCAGCAGAAAAGGAAAGCCGGGAGAATGAGAAGGGGGCCAACAGGCTACGGGAAGGGCCCTGGATCCTACTCTGGGTAAGGATTGTTAGCAACGGGGAGACTTGATTGCACATATCACCCCAGTTGCTATGTTTAGAACAGACTATGCCGTGAGGATAAAAACGGAGTGAAGCAACGTGCAAGTGAGACAGCACCGTTGCTGGGATGAGGGGTGGGCAAGGAGTAGGTGAAAAGCAGTTGCGTTCTGGATATACTGAAGGCAGAACCAAAATTTACTTCTTGACTGAGTGTGCGGTTTAAGAAAAACAAAGATGTCAGGATGAGTCCAAGGTTTTGCCCTTAGTACCTGGTACAACAGTCATCATTTCTTGAAAAGGAGAAACCCATTGCAGGATACAACCAAAGGTTCATTTACGCAGGAGGTGAAAGAGGATTCTGATCTTCTAGCCTCCCTGTCATCCTAAGAGTGGGCAGCTGAGCACTGCTAAGGTGACCTGTTTTAGCCACAGACTGAATCAGGATGGCCTCTCTTATGAGACTCACACTCTCCAATACTCACCGATTATAAACTTCTGTCTTCTCAGAGGCAAATTTTGGCCCAATCTGGGAGCCAAGGGCCAGAGCCCAAGTAGGGTTGGAGCTCAGAGAGCCAGCCAGGCCTGGCCCTGATTTAATTATAGGATCAATCTGAGTAGCTGCTTTGCCAACTGGAGTGTCCCTGGGCCCAACTCGGCCAGCCCTTGGGCTTTAGTTCCCGGGCTTGTCAGAGGGAGTTAGGTTCAGATGCTGTGCCCTGGGTCCCATCCAGCAGGCAGAGCTGGTCTTGCCACCGACCACTTAAAGACAGAAGATTCCACTCTACAGAAGGTGTAGGCCATGGGATTTGGGCACTGATATTGCCAGAACTTAGATATCTAAGTTCCCTGAGAAAGAAGAAGGACCAGTGAACAGGCAACCTAACTCCTGAGATGCTGATCGAGATTCAGGGTTAGGGCTGGGGAGCACCACGTGCTGGTAACTGGAAACTCAAGCAGGTGCCCATTTCAAAACTAGGGCAATACCACAGTGATTCCAGGGAAGACCATAGCAGTGAGCGTGGAGGCTCATTCCAGGATGTCTGAAATGATACGACAAGACAGATTTCAAACTCTGCACAGGACTGTTGGTGGGGCTGAGCTCGCAGCTCAGAGGCTCAGCATTTTCCCCAGGAGCAGCATGGGTAGACGAAGGCCAATGACCTCAATCCTCATGATGAGATAACTGCTTTGGATTTCTCCCTGAGTCCCCTTCCACTAATCTCCAAATGATTTTGTAGGAAAATGGCATATGTCCACAGCTCTAAAATGGTCTTGCACAGAGTTCTAGGCCTTTCCCCAGGGGCTTATATGTACCAATTTTCCAGCCACAGGCTCCACACCAGGCCTAAAGCCACCTCCCTATCATATTCTTCCAAAGACAACTCATGTACCTTGTTTCTATCCAATTGTAAAATTGCTCTCGGGGCTCAGGTAAACTGGCTCAGCTGTCAAGAGATGAGACATCAGAATCAGAGAACTCAGAGGTTGTCCGACTCTTTTGATGGGAAGTCTGAGAACAAAAATAGGAAGAAACTTTTCCAAGAGCACAGAGTAAGTGGGTGATAGAGCCAAGCACTTAGGACCCTGGGCTCCCAGTTCAGTGCCGCATTTATTATTCATCTTTTAGCAGCAGCAGCACAGGACTTCCCATTTCTGGTTCCTTCTTCCTCCGTTCCAAGAGCCACTCTGTCTAGTAACTGCTCCCTGGCCAGTAATTTCCTCCAACCTTTTTGGACCTCCCCTCTTTTCCTTTTCTGTGTTAGCCAGCTTTTCATCACTATGACATTAAGTTCTGAGAAAATCAACTTAAAAGGAAGAAAGGTTCCTTGTGGTTCATGGCTTCAGCGGTTTCTGTCCATGGTCACTTAGGTCCATGACTTCCGACCTGCAGCACCACAGTACATCATGGGGAAGAAGCATGGCTGGGAAGCAAAGAGAGGGAGAAAGGGCACAGGGGTCCCTCCCCTCCGAGGGTATGCCCCCAGTGACCTAACTTCCCCCCACTAGGCCTTATCTCCTAAGGGTTTTGCCACCTCCCAATAGTACCAGCCTCTAATATAAGGGCTTTTGAGGAACATTTAAGATCCAAACCACAATTCCCAGTTTGCCAATGGAGTGAGTTGGGTATGAGGAGCCAGTATCACCACCCACCTCTCCCAAGCAGCGGTTGCAATCTCGCTCCAGGATGTCCTTAAGGTGCAGTTAAAATGTGCCCTACTCTTTTAAAAGTACATCTCATTTTAATCCAAGGTTCAATATTCATCCTACCCATAAGGTAGATAGTATACCCTCTTCTAACAGATGGAGAAACTGGGCTCAAAGAGCTTTTACTCTGCTAGAAAATGCTGCATAGAGCCTTGGACCCAGATATGGCTGGTTGTGTGAGCCACGTTTTCTCTGACATATCACGCTTCGGGGGGTGGGCTTCAGGAGTAACACTGGATTAGTACCATCTGACAAGACTCCATTCTTCTCTTTAAGTGAAGAGATTTGACTCAGGCGAGGTGATTTCTTCTTGGCCTGTCTTAGTCAGCTTTCCTGTCGCTGGAACAAAATACCTGATGCCCACAACCTTAAGGAGAAGTTTCTTTAGTCTCACGTTTCAGAAGACTCAGACCATGGTTGGTTGACTCTCAGGCAGAAACGGCATGACAGAAAGGCGTGGCCAAGCCAGCCTGCTCACCCTGCTGCAGCCAGTAAGCAGAGAGAGAGAGTGGCTAGGGACAAGGGCATGCCCTATCAAGCCATGTCCCCAGTGACCCACCTCCAACCAGAACCTCCCTCCCAGCAGCACAGTCAGCTACTAAACCCAGCGGACAGATGCATTGATGAATGATCCAATGATCCATGATCCAATCTCCTTCCAAATATATAAGAATGCGGGGGAGGACATTTTCTTCATAAACCGTAATAAAGCCCAAGGTACTAGCCCTTTGGGAAAATCTATGACCAGCAGGAGAGTAGCATTTTCAGGGGACACTTAGGATTTCAAGTGTCTTCACTTACCTGGGCCCTTCCAAGGCGCCTCCTATTCTCTTTCAAAATACTGACTTTTTTGACAAATACTGTGCTCTTATAAAATGTTTCTGAAAGGGCAAGTATGCTAACACGCATTTGTAGTCCCAGTCACACAGGAGACTGAGTCAGAACCGAGGACTTCGAGACCAACCTAAGCCACACAATGAGACTTCATATCAAAATTTGTTTCTAACTATCTTCCCTCCCGATATAAAACAAAACCAAACAAAGAAAAAGAATCTCCAGGGCCCAGTTCAAATTCACTCATAATCTCTGTGATAACGAGTTACTTAACCTTTGAAACTGAACTAAGAAACATCAATGTGCAGGTTCACTGACATGCAGCAGTGCCGTAAGACCACTAAGTTCTCTGCTTCCTCCAGTCCTACCCAGGTAGGTGACGGAACAAATACCAAGTCTGGTTGTCTTCCGCATGAATGCCCCAGACCATCTTCAGCGTGGAAGTCCCAGGTGCTTGGCTAAGTGCACCTGGAGAAGCTGATCATGGTACTGGCGTCCTTCCCCTTCCGAGGGGTCCCAAGTGCGGCCTCCAGCCAGTGTGTCTTTCCCCTAACCCTATTGCCTTACCCGCTGGCTCTCACGAAGCAAGCAGCCCAGGCCCACCTCTCCTCAGCTGGCTGGCAGGAGCTGAGATGGGGGCTATCTGGCCCAGAGAAAGGAACCTCGGTTTCCATCCTCTTTGCAGAACTTAGAGCACTCTCACATTCTCTATTTCCTCTGAATCTCGTGGTAACACAGAAGTGGGGACGGTTACTCCCCTTTGGCAGATGACAAAATTTGGCAGAGATACAAAGAAACTGACTGAGGTCAGGTGCCTGAACTAATGGAAAACCTGACCTAAGCAGAGTTATCCAAAGCGTTCTCGTGAGCTGATGAGTCACAACCATCCTAGGGGCCCAGGGAGACCAGGTAGTAGGAAATTACTGACACCTAAGTATTCCCTGACCTGCCAAGGTCACTGAGCAGCAGGGAGCAGAGCCACGAAGGGAGCTAGGACTCCAATTCCTGGCCTGGCACCTGAATCTGCCCGACAAGCTTGGTAGTCTTTGGAGTTGGCCGAAGAGAGATTCAATCAATCACGCGATCTTGTTTCCAAGAGCATTGCAGGCTCTGGTCCTGGGTCAGAAAGTATAGTGATGGCGGTGGAACTATGGACACCATACTGGATGCTTTGTATGTACAGCTGACAATTCCCACAGCCATCTTCTTTTAGAATATACTCGACTTCGCAGATGAAGAGCACAAAACACAGAAAGAGTGAATGAACTCTCAAGGCACCCAGCAAGGAGGTGCTGAGCAGGGACCCAGAGCTGTGGGGGCAGCCTTTATCAGTGACATCCTCTGCTTTCATTTTCAGTGTCACCTCAGGCAGGTCGTTCCCAAACAGCTTCCATCTAAGCAAGACTCAGTGTTCCTGGCTTCAGCTCTCTTTTTATTTTCTTCTGAGCACTTATTAAAACCTACAATTTGCTTCATATACTTATTCTGCTGTTGGCTTTCTAACTTTCTCGAGAGGACCAAGACCATATCTGTCTTGCCTCCCGCAGTACCTAGCACTTGAGAGGCACTCGCCATATAGTCACTGAATGAACAAAGACTCAGCACTGGCCATCAGCAGTCCGGTCGGAAAGCAGCTCATCCTGCTGAGTTTCCTGTGAAGAGAAAACTCTGCCGGCCTGGTGTGGCAGGGAGGGTATGGATTTTGGAGTCATCCAGACCTGTGCTCCAACCTTAGAACTGACTAGCTGTATGGACTTGAGTAAACTGGGTTTCCTTGTTGGTTAAGTGGGACATTTAATACTTGCTTTCAAAGACTGATGCTAGAGAGAGAACACCCCATAGGTCAGAGAGTACCCAGCTTCTGTGCAGAGCTGCTACCTGCTTCGTCTCTCCTGTCTGTGGACCTCAAAACTCCAGGCTGAAAAAGGTCTTGGACCCCACTTGCGGGAGAGGTGGCCGCTAAGGCCCAGCTCAGAGCCTGTCGCTGCTCCTTCACCTCGTGCACGCAGCAGCCAATTTCAAGCTATGTAAATATGCCAGGCTGCCTCCTCAGCAAGGGAACAGCTATACTTAGTGCAATTTGCATGTATTTTAAGCTGACTTGTTCCAGGCAAAGAAGCCGATTCATGAATTTAATAACATTCACAGATTCCCAGGATGTCAGCACTGGAAGAGACGTCAGAGAACATCTATCCCAGCCCTTTATCTCGCAGAGGGGGATGCTGAGGGCAGTGGCCTGCCCAAGGTCAAGCAGCTAGGAGAAGACAGAGCTGGCGTGGACCCTTGGCTTCTGATTCCAAGTCTAGATTCTTTTTAGGGCTGTCCCTATTTCACTCCCTCCCTTCTCAGCACTCATTTAAGTTGGGTATGAATTTTCAGGTTCAGCCCTTCATGCTGCCTGGAATTCCTTAGCTCAAAGGGAGACATCTGGCCTGTAAAGTGAACTCAAAGGCGGTAGTTGAGGATCTTGGTGTGGTCCAGGGGCCAGCTGGAGACTGGCCACATGCAAAAGACAAAACAGCCTGCTGGGGACCCAGTACATGAATTCTTCCCTGCCACGGCACTGAGAGACCCACATGATGAAACTTGTAAGCATCCCCCCCTTCCTTAACAGCCCATTAAGATGATGCATTAGGTCATTCAGGGATTTACCTAGAGGATATTTTTAACTCTAGTTGACAGCTATTGCTTCTGCCTGCCCAGCGAGCTTTCTCTCTTCTGGTAACTGCATACTTCTTGCTTTATGGGAACAGTCATCCTCCACAGATTCCAATAAGGCTGTTAATCAAAAGGCCCTAAGCGTCCTGCCCCAAGACTGGGCTTGTGACCCAGATCCAATCTGGCCCGTGGTCTAGGGGTAGCCATGTGACCCGACCAGTCCTTTTAGGAGAATGAGATGCACGTCCAGGAAGAGATAGTGCTGCTCTTTTCCCTGTAGGATGACGCAAGCCCAGGGCTGGTGGTGGCTGGCGTTACTGTCATATAAGAAAGCCTCTGAGGAGGCTGTCTGCACAATAGAACAGAAAGACCAAGACCATGACCCAGAGACAGTGTGCTAAGCCATCCCTGAATGCCTGGATCCAGCCGTACCCGACGTCCAGCTGGGCATCTCTGGGCTTCCCTGTTTTCTCAAGCTGGTTTGGGCTGAATTTCGTCACTTGCAACTCAACTCTTGACTGAAGCACAAAAGGACATCACTTTCCGAGGTAATAAATCCACGAGAACCCTTGCTGTACAAGAGTGTACTTTATGCGGGAAAGATTCTAACTGGCCTTCTTAAGTTTTGTGAAGTTATTTCATTCTAATTAGTATATCTGGAGCCTATTCAGTGCCAGGTGGTAAATATTTAGTCATTTGGCAATTTTCTAAAAAGAAAAAAAATACTATTGTTATTTTTTATTGGTAGGGCTAGCTTACAGATTAGAAAACGAGGCCCAGGAGCTTCGCCAGGGTTATATAATAACTAAATGTCGCATATAGTCTCAAAACTAGATATTTTGACTTCAAATGCTCTAAAAATAAAATCAAATAATGATGACGATGTCGTTACTACAATTATTGAGCATCTGCTGTGTGCCAGATACCATACTAGGTACATCTCACACGTCAACTATTCCTCCCAACAACCTTGAAACTCTACAGCAGAGGAGAGTGAGGCTCAGAGGCCTTGGGTAGCCCACCCACCCACTAGTTGGGTAGGGGTGAGGGGCTAGCCACCACCGTAGCACTGCTGCCTCTTGCTCCAGCGCTCTGGATTCTGGAGGTGAAATTTGAGACCATGCTGCTCAGACTCTGCCTGAACTTAACTGGCTAAGCCCTAATCTTTTCTCTCCTCTCCTCTCCTGTTGCTGTTTCTCTGGACTGTGGAGAGGTTGGTGTCTTAGTGTCAGCTCTCATCTCGCAGTTGGAGAACAGAGATTAGGTTTATTCAGATGTCTGTCTCTTCAAGCAGGCCAGGC
Organism: Ctenodactylus gundi; assembly: GCA_004027205.1. NCBI lineage: Eukaryota > Metazoa > Chordata > Mammalia > Rodentia > Ctenodactylidae > Ctenodactylus > Ctenodactylus gundi. The sequence goes on along the minus strand of PVKB01004440.1, from coordinate 104,558 downwards.
TCACCCAGATGCTGTCACCTGGACCCCCACTCTCAGGATCACAGGCCAAGTGCCACGGCTGCATAGGAGATGCATCCTTGGAGCGTTGCTGTCAGTGAGAGATTAACAAGGGGCTGAACAAGAAAGGCAGAACCCCGCCTGCGGCTACTCAGAAGTGGGCATGGATGGCTTCTAGATTCCCTGTCTCTCCCAGACTTCATGGCTCTGCCCCCGGCTCTCTGGGAGCCCTACCTGGAGGCGCACTGGGCTGTGGGTCCCTAGGGATATGGGTCGTGGTTTCACTGTATTTATTTACAGAGCGAAAGCTCTGCCTGCCTGGGAACACTGGCGCACTGCCTACCTTCCAGGAATAGCTCAGTGACCTAGGCCAAAGAGTCCCCATATTTAGCAGGGAGAAGAAAATCTTCACACAAACAGCAGAATGGTCCAGAAGTATTGTCTTCTGTCAAGGCAACCGCTCCTCAGACTCTAGGCTCCAATCTCCTAGGAAAGAGACAATTTCTAACGCGTGCCACTCTCTCAGAGTGACCGCCAATGAAGGGTTCTCTGTGGGCTATTCCCCACCTGGGGTGCCAAGGGGAAATATCAGTACACACCTGCCAGGCAGGAAGTCGGTCTTTGGTCACCTAGATGACCAGACAGCCTGCCAGGCTGGGACTGGCTTTAAAATGCCAAGTCTGAGTTGGAAGAGACATTGAGGAAACAGGCACAGATGGCTTCATCAGACCCGCATCAATGACAGTCTCCCTTTGTGTCCCCAAGGCCATCACGTCCAGTCCTCAGCCTCCACTTCTGCCACAAGTGAGAAGTTAAAAACTGTTTTATAAAACATCTACTAAGAACTATTCCATGAATTCACTAAGCCCTCAGTCAACAAGTCGACTGGTTTTTGGCTTCATAAAAATTTGCCTTTGATCTGCGGCTAGCCTTCTTCCCTCCTGGTCCCTTTTCCACCCCCGCTCCACACAGAGTCCTGATCCCTGAGTGACAAAAGGTGGCTTGTTGGAGTGAACAGAATACCAGCTTTAGTGCCAAGCCTGGGTTCGAATTAACAAATTCAATAGATTTGTACTTCAGGCCAATAACCTAACCCCTCTGAGTGTTAGTTTCCTCATCTGTTTAAAAGGAATAACACCCTTTGACAAATGTTTATAAAGATTTAAATATATTTAAACACACACACAGTGGTGTGTGTGTTATGGCAGAATAAAAACTCAGGAAAAGAGAGCCATGATCATTTTTCTTATTATTTAAAAAAAATTATCCCCCCAATATCTCAGGTCTTCCTCCTATCAGAACTCACACCCACAGCTGCTTCTGCAGACAAACACTTCTTTCTGCCCTCCTCTAGAGAGAGTGTGGCAGCCCCAGATGCCGCCTCCCACTGTGAGGTGGTAGAACCATTCATTATTTCCAGGATATTTGACATGGAGTTCTGCATTCCTCACTGTTTATTCTCAGACCCTCGAAGTCCCACGTTCCCGAGAAGCATCTATGGTCCCGTGTGTCAGGCAAACACTCACAAACACTCAGACCACATGCAAAAATTAATTCAAGATATATTATAAATATCTAAACATAAAATTATAAAACCTCTAAAGATAAAACATAAAACCTCTAAAATAAAACTAAGGAGAAAAGTCACTATCATCCTGGGCTAGGTAGAGTTCTTTAGAGATGGTACCCCAAGCCCAATCCATCTTTTAAAAATGATAAATGGAACTTTGTCAAAATGAAGAAGTTTTGCTTTATGAATGAGCCTATTAAGAAAGTGGAAAAAAAACTGCAGGAAAAAAGAAAATATTTATAAATTACATATCTGACAAAGGATTTATATCTAAAGTATATTAAAAACTCTCAAAATTCAGTATTACGAAAACCCCATCAAATGGGCCAAATATTTAGGGAAGTTGTTTCAAAACACGGATGGAAAAGAATCACATGAAGCAGTGCTTAAATAATTGGCTCATTAACAAAATGCACATCAAAACCACAAGATATCACCACACACCAATTAAAATTGCAAAAAAAATGTTTTAAATCTTGTCAACAGCAAGTTCTAGTGAGAATGAAGAATGTGGAGTAACTTGACTCTCATGTCTTACTGGCTGCAAATCGCTACATCCACTTTGGTAAATGATTTTGCAGTTTCCTACAAAGCCAAAGGTCACCCTAATATATAACTTACAAGTCCCACTCAGATATTGACCTAAGAGAAATGAACATGAATGTTCACACATAAACCACAATGCAAATGTATATAATAGCTTTACTCATAATCACTAAAACCTGAGAACAACTCAGATGTCCTCAAATCAATTACTGAATAAACTAGCGCGTCTATGCAATAGAGTACCCATCAACAGTAAAACGAGCTATAAATATGCACAGTGAATCTCAAATGCTCTTTGCCAAATGAAAGAAGCCAGATCTCAAAGGTATGCAATATATCCTCTTATTTATATAATTTTCTGGAAAAGGCAAAACTATAGGATTAGGGACTAGATCTATGGTTTCTAAGGACTAGAGTTGGAAATGGGAGGGACTGACTTTGGCGGGTAACAAGAGGAAATTATTCAGAATGATAAAATCATTCAATTTTTTATTAACAGGAGCTATCTTTAATGTTGAGATAACAGGTCATATTTATTTTCACCCCATTTTTAATACATATGTGCGATACATAATGTTTACAATAAACTTGAGTATTTTGTGAACATATGTAGCACATCCACATTACAATCCCTTCCCATTTTGGGTTCTCCCAAACCCTCCCCATCCCCCCACAACGCCCACGATCACACCCACTTGGTTCTATAGAATGCCTGTGTTCTGGGTTTCCCAAATCAGAGAAACCATGCGATATTTAACATATTTAATCTTCTGCATCTGACTCACTTCCCCACTCAGGTCACCACGCTTCAGCTCAGCTCCCCACCCCAAGAATGGGCTGCAGTGGCCAGATCTTGATGCCTCTTTTCTGGGTCCAGCAGTGCCCGTTATGGGGATGATTTGCCAAAAGTTCTTTTTTCCTGCATCTTGGTATATCTTTGTTGAGATTCTTTAACATGGCCTCACCCACCAGTCCACATAAGAAAAGAACTATAACAATGAAATACAGAAGACTAGAAAATGCGAGAAAGAAAAAGAGAGAAGTTAAATTTTAAATTCCTTAGCTGAACACTGGAAGGTAAATGCGTGTACATTCAAAGGACACTCAAATTGTCATCACAAAAATACTTCAGCCTCTTAATGACAGTGTAGATACGTGATGCTAAATTTGCCAAAATTCACCACAGAGTAAATTTTGCTGAGCATACATTTAGAAATTTAAATGCATAATAAAATGTCTTTTTTAAATGAAGAGATTATAAAATAATAATAGGAAAAAGGCCCACCTCTTGCTTCATGTCAAGAGCTGTTTTTCTTTCTTTTTGTTTTTGTTGTTGTTTGTTTATTTTTGTTTTTTTGAGACGGGGTCTCACTCTGTAGCCCAGGCTAGCCTTGGATTCACCACAATCCTCCTGTCTCAGCCTCCCAAATGCTTGTATTACAGCTGTGTACCACCACAACCGGTTTATGTGGTGCTGGGGAATCGAACTTGGATCCTTAGCACTTGGCTTAGGGCTTGCCAGGCGAGTTCCTAAACCACTGAGCCATTCCACCAGGCCCCAAGAGCTTTTTCTCTCTCTCTTTTCTCTCAGACAGAGACCCACTTAGGTACCTCTTGGCTTCTCAACCAAGAGGCTTTTTTTTTTCTTCTGAGTTTTATTCAATAGACTTCTGCTTGTTTAAAAAAAAAAATTTAAAGGAAAGCTAAAGGAATAGCACAGCAGTTACAGTGCTTGCCTAGCAAACACAAAGCCGTGAGATCAATTCTCCAGCACCACCTAAACAGGGCATGGCGGCTCATCCTGTAATCCCAGCACTTGGGAGTCAGAGGCAGGATTGTTGTGAGTTCATGGTTAGTCTGGACTGCATACATAATCAGTTAAAGATGAGTTAAAGACCAGCCTGGATTAAAGAGCAAAACTCTTCAGAGAAAGAAAGGAAGGAAGGAAGGAAGGAAGGAAGGAAGGAAGGAAGGAAGGAAAGAAGGAAGGAAGGAAAGAAGAAAGAAAGAAAGAAAAGAAGGAGGAAAAATAAGCTAGCAAAAGTTGAGAAAAAAGAATTTGAAATATAATAGATATAAAAGTAGTTTTCAAAGAATACACAATAGAACTAACCCAAGTTGAATAACTTATCAACAACATGGTAGACAGAATAAAGAAAGTTACTAAATAAAAAAAGAAAAGATGTGGTGATGTACACCTATAATACCAGCACTCCGAGAGACTGAGATGGGAAGATTGCAAGAGACTGCCCATCCTGGGCAAATTAGTGACACAGAAAATCCTGTCTCAAAATTTTAAAAAACGGGGAGTGGAAACCTGGAGAACTCACTCTGTAGCTGTCCCAAGTTAACATGACTGACATGCTAACGGCTCAGAAGACCTTGGGTTGAATCCCTAGGACTATATACGAAAAGTCAAAGAGCAAGGATAAAAATTATTGTACAAAAAAAATTCAAAGACAAAGATCAAACGTGAATATGATTGCTGTTTGTGGGAAAGGAAAAGATAAGAGAAAAAAATGAAGAATCCAAAGATACAGTAAAAGAAAATTTTCCTGAAAAGCCTGCACATCGAAAAGGGTGCTTAGTGTTCCAGGAAATAAAAATCTATCAAGAGCAATCTGAGACAAAATATTCTGTTAAAATTATTGAATAAAGTCACAAGACTATGAGAAAAATTATACATAATGTAAATAATATTAATCTGTTAGCTACTCCTATGTACGGAGAATTTCCAATGTGCCAGGCCAGGCCCTGGTTGATATGCTGAAGTAGAAGTGATAAATAAATCAAAGTCCCTGATCTCATGGAGCTTACATTCTTGCAAGAGGGCAACAAAATATTAAGAAAATATAGACATACTGTCCGTTGGTTGTATGACTTAACAATAATGACAAATGAGAATGTGGAGATAAAGAGTGCTAAAAGGATTTTATTTATACTATATAGGTGGCTAGAAGAGATCATTCTGATTAGGATGCTTCTGAATACAGCTCTCACAGTGACTAACCAATAACTAACCAATCGGTAGAAATGATGACAGACAGGTCTCTGCACAGAAACTTGTAAGATTGCTTTGGATCTATTGCTTATATATTATGAGGATCAATCCTTGTTGAATGAATAGTTTGCAAAATTATCACTTTAATTATTTTCTTTGCTGTGTAGAGGCTTCTTAATCTCCCAAGTGTTTAAGGAGGTGAAAATGCTAACTGCTCTGATAATCTTCATACATTGAGTGCCTGTATTAAATGATCACACTGTACCCCATAAACCTGTTCTATTAAAATAACACTAATAGTTAATAAAAGTAGGCATATCAAAAAAACAAGTGTGACGGAGAATTGTGATGACAGTTGCTGGAACAGGATCAGTGAAGGAAATGCGAATTGGCTAGAATCTGGATACATTTGGAAGGTGGAGTACTTCTGCGAGGGACTGAAAACAAGGTACAAAAGAAAAGATACCCTAAGGGCTTGGCATGGACGTGTGGGTGAGCTCCCGTATTGGAAGCCAGTGGCGGAGGAACAGTGTAGGAAATCCAGTTTTTGTCGTGTTAACCTGGGACAGCCACACACTTCCTTTAGCAGCATTCAACCTCCAACAGAGAGAAATACGCCCACAACATTCAAAGAGAAAGAAGCATGATTTAGATACCTAGACATGTACCTTCCAAGTGTGAAGACAAAGGACAGAAGGAAGGTAAGGCGTCGTCCTCAAGACAAACAAACACTAAGTGACACTAAGTCTAGCCAACCAAATAGTGCATCAAAATAAATCAAAGAGCAAATTTGTGGTTATAAAACCAACAATAACTAGCTGTAAGCACTTAATAGTAGTCCGTAGTTCATAGATTAAACAATTAAAAATCACAGCTATAGGCCAGAAAGTAGAGGTTATTACATTTAACAATGTGAAGCTAATACATTTAATAAATATCTTGCCTTGTGGGAAAGAAGAGAGGAAATAACAATATGCTAATTTTCTTGTCTTTCGTAAGTCACTATTGAGTATCTACAACGGAAATTTTGCTTACTCTCTTTATATTTTCTCTTAACTTTAAAGGCCACTTTAGAAATTAATATTTCTTGTGTCGAAAAGAGTCTCTGATGCTTAGATCTTTGTGTCTGTCAATGCCCTAAGTTTGCTATTGTTCTATTAAAACTTCCAGCTGGCAGGACTGAGGGAGTAACTCAGTGGCTAAAGTGCTTGCCTAACTTACTCAAGGCCCGGAATTAGATTGCCCAGCACCGCATTATCTGGGAGCGATGGCACATGCCTACCCAGCACTTTGAGGAAGCTGAGGCAGGATGTCCATAAAGTTGAGGCTAGCCTGGACTCCATGGTGAGCAGTTCAGGGCCTCCCTGGGGGAAAGAGTGAAACCTTAACTTTAAAAAAAAAATTCCACCTAAATTTCATCCTTTTTAGAGCAAAGGCCACATATAACTTCTTCCAAGTACCATCTTTTTCTTATTTTTCAATGTGCCAATCTATCAACTGCTCCCTGTGAATATCTGCATAGAGACGGACCCAACACACGCACCACAATTTTTGACTCTAAATCTTTAGGGGTAATAAGAATTGGGTAGTTGGTTTTTTTTTTTTTTTCAATTTGATTTTTTTTTTTACAACTGACTGCTTCTAAGCAAACAAACAAAAAAAGATGATTAATCTTGTAAGCTTAATAGCAAGCACAAATTCACCTGGGTGAGTAAAAAACAGTGTGTGAAGCCTCCAGACGACAAAGAAACGGAATGTGCTCCCCAGGAGTGCGGGTAAGCTCGCATGGGAAAGTCAGGGCTCAAGGTCGGGAGCAAATTCCAGGAACCGACGCTAGGGGAGTCTGATGAGAGCCGAGGTTTTTGGCCGGGCCCAGCAAGGGGCCAGGAAGTGCGCAGCAGGGGCAGGATAAGGGGAGGGTGTTTTATCCTCGGCTTCTAAACTCACCATGGACAATCTCCACTTGTGTCCTCTGCCACAGTGTAGTAAGCTGTTAGAACAAGACACTAGGGAACAAGCACGATCTTGGAAAACAATACCACCCGGCTAGGAAGATTCATTTGTGATGGGCGGGAGGAGTCAGCACGTCCTGACATCAAGTAGGCAGTGTGCGTAGCCTTTCACGAGGCCCTGGGGACGACTTAAAGAAGTCTCCGAGGAGGCAGGGTCACGAAGGCTGCTGTGGCCCCTGTCCTGCTCGCAGCGCCCTGCCTGATGAGATAAGGAAATGGACAGGCGCGCTGATCCAATCTGAGATGGCAGGAGCCCGGAAGAGACATCTGAGCTCATCTTTAAGGTTCGGATAGACTAAAATGACGGGCTGCACGGCTGCGAGGCAGCTGAGCAGCCACTGGCGTGGGGATGCTCAGGCGGGAGCACGTCTTCAGGCAGTGACTTCGGAGCTTCAGTTGACTCATCTCCTTACACATCCATCGACTAATATTGCTCCCAAAACCTATTACTTGCAAATCCCCAAACGCATTGTCTTTTCCTGGGCATTCTGCAACACGCTGTTCCTTATGCCTTAAAAAGCCTTCACTTTATCAAGGTACACCTTCCTCAAACGTCAACCAAAAACCCCAGAAGAGCCCCACCGCCACCACCACTACCCTTTCATGCTATCTAAGCCGTTACTTTGCATGTCATCGCTTTTAACAAAGTACTCTTTTTTCACGGTCACACTGCGTCCCCATCACTGAGTACAGCACAGAGTATACAATGATCAGTGAATAAATGCTTGATAAGTGGACGGATGGAAGAATGAATCAAGTACTGTGGATTCTTCAGCTGGAAAAGAAAGACCTAAACAAAAATGTCCGAAGTGACCGTACTTCCTACAGCTCAATCTCCCAGCATTCGGTAACCTCGGCACTAATTCCAAAGGTGGAGTAAGAGCCTTGGGGTTACTGGTGCCTCTGAGTTTTCTAAAGAGAGGTGAAACTCATAAACTCAGTTTTCTCATCTGGAGTGAATAGACTAGATTGACAGTTCTAGTCAGGGCCGTCTTCCTGGATATCCAGAGCAATTGTACAAGGCCCCATCCTAACATGGGCCCATACTCGGCAAAGCTGTGCTACGGCTGTCTTAAAATTCTTACTATTTTTAGCAAGATGCTTTGAATTTTCACTTTGCACTGAGCCCTGCAAATTACATAGCTGATTCTACTCATCTATGAGCATAAAAGAATTCATTTTCTTTTAAACCACTTGATGATTATTTAAATCTAGCCAGCCTGCATCTCGTAAAGATCGAACAAATGCAGGCCTATGATATTCATAGTGGTCATCAGAAAACACATACTGCTTAAGCTCTTCACTTTTTATTTTGCGTGTACATACTTGTCCGTGCCTTGACATAGTTTGCATAGTTTTCATTTTTTAAAGGCAACATCATATTCTAGAATGTAAATATACCATGAGTTTTAAGCCAAACCCCAGTGTCTGGGCATTTGAGTTGATTCCAGCTTCTATAAATAGGATTTCTAAGAGCAAATTACTTTCTTTTTGTTTTGGGCTGTCTCCCTCGATTCTCAGAAGTGGAATTATCAGATCAAAGAGTAGAATAAACAGGATCAATTTCTGATGCAATATACACATTTAATGTCTTCTAAAGTTCTGAGATGATTATTTTTAACTCATCCAATAGCATAATGATATCTTAAAAATGAAGAAAGCCTAAATGTTCAACAGTCAGGGAGTGAGTTTTTAAAGCACAGTAAATCTGCAGACTTTCTTTTAGATGGTCAGTAAAAGTCGGTTCTAAAGGAGACTCAAGTTCCCTGCGCTGACTCTTGGTTAGATTTCCATCCACTTTGGGCTTCATAAATGATCTTAAGTGTGGCTCTCCCGGACCTACCCAATAGAGGCAGATAGGACAGGCTGGGGTCCTGACACCATCTTACCAAGTAGTATACCTCTGTGGCCTTGTGATGTTTACCTGGGGGCAAGGTCTGATGACCACCAAGAGCCCCACAGGCCTGTGGGAGGCCTCCCTAAACTAACGTAGAAAGCACGTGCTCTGAAAGCTTCTATTCAAATGAGTTACTACACTATTTTCTGGAAAAGGGTTGGCTGTGCTCAGTCACTGACCAACCCTCAGTAGCCTATGAAATCTCCACCATCCTGAGAGATAAGAAACAGGTGTGAACTCCTACTACACTCCATGAGTGGTGTGCCTCTGTGAGGGGGGAATTACCAGATGATCATTCTGATGCCTCCACATGATGCCCACTCCTACCTTTTATAACTTAACAGTAATATTCAGCAGATTTGAGAAAGTGCTTACTATATGCACCTTGTGCTCCTTTAAGTACTTCAGCAAATTCACTCATTCCCATTCAGTCACCCTAAGAATGCTGCTGGGGAGGGAATGTCCCCACCGCACAGGTGAGGAAACAGAAGTTGCATGACTCACTATTAAATCACCCAGAAGGTTAGTGGATTCAAGCCAAGCAACCCACTCCAGTTCTGGAGTCCACATGTGTGTCCTATTCACTATACGAGTTCTAAGTGGGTCAAAGCCCACTGGAGCCAAAATATGCCCTAGATATCATCTACCCTAAAACCTCCTCTTTTGAGGTAAGGAAACTGATGGTGTTCCCTGCCCCTCCTCCCGCCTACCCCCTCACACACACCCCTAAACCTCAGTGAGCAGTAGTGGAGCCAGGTGGAAAGCAGGCCTCCAACTCCGGGGCCGCTTCTCCCCTGTCACATCTCATCGTGACTCCTTCATCGTCCTTGGATCCACAGTGAAGGTGAGAGACCCGCTCTCCATGTTTCTACAGATGACCCTTAAGGCATTCCGTCCTGAGGACCCAAGACATAGAGCTGAGCCGCTTCAGTGCTGAGGGAAAATCAAACTGGACAGGTCGGCCATGGAGCAAATCAGGCTGAGACCAGCGCTTTCTGGAGAAACACCAAAGCCATCATCTGCTCTGGCCAACGAAGCAGTTTGTTTCAGATTATTTCTGTCTAGAGGAGTCAAGGGCTGGACAAGAGAGGCGGACAAGAGAGGCAGCCAAGTCGTATTTCTCTTGAAGAAGATAATGGAGATGGACAGAGGCCGGAAGACTGTCCAAGGCCCATTCCATCGACCCGGGAGAGGGACTTTCCGAAGGGACTGTTGCCAGGCTGGGCCCTCCCACCCCCCACCAGCAGTTCCACCCTTCCCCTCTCCCAGCCCCCGGCTAGCCCTCCCTTTATCACCACCCGCCTCGAGCCTAGGAGGAGCGGCTTTGCTTCCTGCCCCTTCTCCACTTTTGCCCATGGGCACCTTCTTTAAGCTTCTGTGGTTATAAATAAATGATGTCTGGATTGATTAGAGGATTAGCTTTCCCTGTAGCAACAACTCTGACCTCTCATTTCTGAAATCTCGCTGCCCAAAAGCATCACTCAAATTTCACTTTGCACTGGGACCATCAATGGAAAGAGTCCTCACCTGAGGATGCAAAATCTCTAGGCCTGGAGTTAAGAAATGAGGACTAAGGCTCCCTCCTGCCTTGGATTCTCTGCATCCTTGAGAAAGTCCATCAATTCTCTGAGCCTCAGTTTCTCCTGGAAAAAGGGTAGTAATTGCTTATAGACTGGAATTAGTGAGTGAGGGAAATGTGGTAACACAGTGAGCTCTCATGCTCAATGCAGACAGCAGCTGGGCAGCATAGGGACCAGAGCAAAGTCCTGCCACCCGATGTGAGCTTCGCTTTCTACGCTCACGCTAGGGACAGTCACTCACTGCCTCTTCTTTCCTGGTGCCTTTTCATGTTTTTCTTGGAATAAAAATAACGTAAATACAAAAGTACTTTTAAACAATAAAATATCCCTCTCCTCTGATATTAGTTAGTGATTTAAAATAATTCTTATAGACAGTTTTAAATGAACATTTCAGGGTATAAAATTGTGTATATAACATAAAAAGAAAAAAACAGAGAAGACTAAAAAGGAAATGAAAAAGGGCTAATAAGAGATGGCTCCGATAATTGTGATTATTTGCCTGCTTTATCAACTTTCTTTTTTTCTATAGTGACCGTGTATTGATAACTAACAGGTGGGAGAGGAAATAAATATTTTTCTGTTAAGACTTTAAAAAAAAGATTCCGAAATCTTGTTCTCCAGTTGTTCAGACATACATTACGACAGACTGATCAACGCTGGTGAAGGCTGTTATGTACAATGGAGAGTGTGGGGTGGTAGAAGCCGGTATAGGGGGAGTCGGGGGGTGGTGAAGGCAGGTGACAGATAAAATAAGCGCCTACCTGTGACTCACACACCCCTTACCAAACAGCGGAGCTGGAAAGGCACTGAGGTTTTCCTACTCACACCATATTCCTTCTTTCTCACTTCCCCGATCAACATTCTGAGGCCAATGTAGGAAACGTAACTCATCTAAGGTGCCAGTGTCACATCCCCTGCTTCCAGCTTTCTGTGTTTTCCCTGGGGGTCTGTGATCTGTTTGCCCCCCAGGCTGTGCTCACCCCACTTCTCAGTCCTCAGACCAGCACGTCCACTAAGGAATGAGAATACTAACAGGCACATGGACACAATAAAAGGCAGCGTGGGAGTCTGCCGGTGCCTGCTCAGAAATAAGGCCAAGTCAGACACAGAGGCTGGGTAATAAAAATCATAGAATTTAGAGATCTTAGAGTGCTGAACGCAACACACCTCCACCTTGACGGCAGGGAGACCCAGGGACCTTCAGAGACACACACACTACCAAGCTAATTTGTGATGTGCCAAGCCACAAGCCCAAATCCTTTTACTCCCTACTCAGTGCTCTTTTCTATTATACTGTGCAGGCCCTCAAAAAAAAAAAAAAAAAACGATTCAAGCAAAAAATGATAATCAGTGTTGTAATTAGCAGGTAATTACCACAGACCAAAATGTCTAAAATGTTTGCAAATCTATAATAGTCAAGGAGTTAATGTCTTCACGTACAAACAATACCTAAAAATCAATTTTTAAAAGATGATTCAATTTTTTTAAAAAAACTGATAAAAGATACAAAGACTTAATTCATAAAAGGGAAGAAATATAAGTAACCAACAAATAAGAATATATTCCATTTCTTGAAGGCATGGTTAGAGTAGAAATTTCAATTTGTCTGCAATAGAACTAGAAAGGCAAGCTTGATACGTTTAGTCTTTGCATTATCTATCTCCATGTAGTTTAAATTTATTAATATAAACATTTCAAATTTTTAGAAAACTGGCCCCCTAAAATATAGAAATATGTAATCACAAGATTCCAAAGGAAGGGCTGGAGGAATGGCTCAGCAGCTACAGTGCTTCACTACGTCAAGCGCTAAGTACCCAGGTTCAATTCCTGAGCACCACATAAGTCGGGAGTGGTGGCACATGCCTGTAATCCCAGCACTTGGGAGGCTGAGGCAGGAGGATTGCTATGAGTGCTATGAATCCAAGATCAGCCTGGGTTTCATAGTGAGTTCAGGGCCAACCTGGACTACTGAGAGAGATCCTGTCTCAAAAAAATTTTTTTAATTAAAAAAAATTCTAAAGGAAAACATTTATTTGGTGTTTGGGATTATCTTTAGCAGCGTTTGCCTTTGTCCACGAACATCATTAACATGCTCAAGCAATAAATCATAAACTCACACCAATAACCAAATATTCAGGTATGTCCAAATCTAAAAGTGAGAAATAACTTTTAAATACTACATAAAAATACAGAAGAATCTTGTTATAGTGTTGGACTGGGAAAAATATCCTAAGTAACATCATACTTGAAGCCATTTCTTAAATAGTTGCTAAATTAAAACAATCCTGACATTCCATCCAACACCAGTGAGACCTGCTGCTATTAGGAAGTCAGAAAACAACAAATGCTGCCGAGGCTGTGGGGGAAAGGGAACCCTGCTACACTGCACTGTGGGACTTAACTTGGGACAACCATTCTGGAAAGTAGCATGAGATGCCTCAGAAAACTGAAAACAGCATTCCACTTGACTCAGCTATGTCTTTCTGGGTATCTTCCCAAAAGAATTAAAGTCATTATACTATAGCAATACATGCATAGCAGAACAATTTATAATAGACAAATCTTAGAAGAACCAATACGCCCAAGTACAGACGACTGGCTAAAGAAGGTGTGGTATAAATACACAATGGGGTATGACTCTGCCATCAAGAATGACGAATTTGAGTCATTTGTAGGAAAATAGGTGCACCATTATGCTCAGTGAAATAAATCAGACCTAGAAAGTTAATATCATATGGTTTCCTTAATATGAGAAAACCAAACCATAAAAAGTCAGAGATATGGAAGAAAATAAAAAGATGGACTTAGTGGAGAGGTAAAGGAAAATGGGTGTGAGAGTGAGGGAAGGGGAAAGGAAAGGATGCGTAGATTTTAAAAACAAATTTTACAAATAATTGCTAAATTAAAACTGAATTATTACAAATTACAACTTCCATCTTATAAAATACTTTTTTAAAGTTACAATACAAGTGAGAGTATGGGGAAAATATTTGCAATAAATGTAATGGAAAAGATTGATTATTAACCTTTAAGTAACATCTTAAAGTCAATTATAACACAAAATAGCCAATATACATGAAACAAACAGAAGTTATAAAAAGCAATTCAGTAAACAAATTTTTAATGACTAAATCATCATTTTCAATATGTTCTACTTCATTTATAATCAGAATACTCCTTCATATCCATTAAAAAGCTGTTAAAAATTACAACTCATTCATATTATGGAATAATAGAGAGACTTTTAAAATTTTAGGACAAACTATACAAACATGGAAAGATCCCCAAAACTATTCTAAAATGTGTTGCAGAGCAATCAAACAGGATAGTCTCATGTATGCTTCAAATCTTTATACTTGTTTTTGTTTATGAGCACACACATACAAGTGTGTGAGCACAATTTGAAAAGAATACACAGTCATTGTTAACAGTGGTGTCTCTATGGAAGGAAGTGAGAATAACAGAGGTAGCTGTTCCCATTTATTTATTAAGGTATTTGTTTGAATTTTCTACGAAACTGTATTCCTGTATTCCTATATCTTAGAAAGCGAGAATGAAGCAATGGAGATGTTATTTCCAATGTTTTCTCCCGAACCAGGCTAGTGGGAGTTGTTTAAAGTTTGGAAATAATTTCCTGAGATAGAAATCACTCAATCAACTTGAGAAGCACCAGGAAGTGTCTTCTAAGGCCACTCTACGCATTTGTCATGGTTTGGATCTGGAGTGTCCCCCAAAAGCCTCATGTTCCTATGGATACTGTGTACTGTTGGGAGGTGGGCCTGGCTGGAAGGGGCAGGTACTTAGGACTTGTCACCTGCACGGGCATGTGCTGGTTCTGCCCTTCCTCCCAGTCTCTCTCTGTTCTACCGTCAAGTGAGGTTCTCTGTCTCCTGGAGCCCTGGCCCCACCACGTGATTCCACCATTTTCCAGCTGCCCACCTACGAACAAACTGATACCTTCTGAAACTGTGAGCTACAGTAAATCTATCCTCCCTAAGTTGTGAATGTCCAATCGAGTCACAGTGACGAAAAAGTAAGACGGCGTTCTTGGTTCACAGGCTGCTTTGTGCTTCTTTCATCCTCACAACGTACGTGGAAGCCAAGCCCCCTGCTGGCCGAAGAGACTTCTTCAGGTTCTGATACAGAAACATCCCACCTTTCAAGGCTTCCTACGCCCCACTCCTAAGCCAGACCCAGTTCTAACCAAGTCTTCCCGTCCCTGGAGCCCTGCAGTTTGAAAAAAAAGATTCAAGTTCTGTGGTGGGAAATCCAGACTGCTGACATTGCAAGAGAGAAACTTTACAGAGTGAACTCCGGCAACTTCAAAGAGGTTTCCAGAACATCTGATTGCTTTCCATGACCCTTGTCCAAGGGAGGAAAAATTATTCCCCACAAAATATTAAAAGACGTCAGACTCAGAGAATCATACATCGTCAGAGCACATGAGCACTTATTTATATGCAGATATTATGCAGGGCCCTTCATTTTGGGTACTTACTTTCTTTTAAATCCACACAACAGTTCCCAGATGAAGGACTATTGCTTGTTCGCATTTTGCCAATGAGACAACTAGACTCCAAAAGTAATGTTGCCAAAGCATACAATAGCCAGTTGCTCCAGGACAGACCAAAGTATATAAGACACAGAAAAAATCCATGTGGTCTCCACCCTTTAGAATCTCTCCAATGATAAAATCCCACAACAGAGATCTCACTCTACAGAGAGGCCAGTGCCGGGGAAAGTGACTTCATAATACAAACCAGGTTGACAGATTTACTCCAAGTGTGACTTTGACATTGTTCTGTGTGAAGTTCAGAGATGGAGATATGTAAGCTCTGGGTGCCACAGGAATACGGGTAACCTAGCCTGAGGGGTTAGTGAAGGTTTGCCCAGAAAGGTGCACCAGGATTGGGACCCAGGTCCTCATGTCCTTACCACTATGTCATACTACAAAACCTGTTTCTCAACAGTGTGGAAATCTCAGGAAGAGGTTATGCTCAATAAGAGAGGGCAGCCAGGAAACAGATCAAAACGAAAACCAGCTTGGCATAATTTAACCCAAAGCTATGCCCCACGGAGAACTAAAACTTTGGGAAATACTTTCGAAGAGATCCATGTCCTTCTTTAGCCTGGAAAGCACAGACTTTCCTCACAGTATCTCAAGGGCTTCCTCGTGTTCTGGGAGTTTTCTGTGATCTCTCTGTGGCCTCTGGAGCCCCAGATGTCACTTCCCAAGCCCACTTATAGACATCTCCCTACACTCCTCTGTCTTCTGTTAGCAACTTTCCAGCCCACCCTAATGGCCACTTCTTGCAACCTCAATCTGTTTATCAAGTAGTCTGATCTAATTTCTTTGCTCTTCACTCCCGCCTCTGGGACCTCTCCCAGAATCCACACAACCAGCAAGCTCTCTCCACATCCTGGCCTCCCCCTCTGGTGTTGGCTGGACTTGTCATATAATTCTCACTCGGTATACACATTAGCCCAGCTAAGGGGCCTCAGCAGGGGCTGTCTTGCCGCTGGTATCTATGAATTAACTCATCACTAGTTACAATCACTACCAAATTTCTGGTTTCTCTTGCCTGGGGTAGGTCCACCTCTCCCCCATGTTGACTAAGCCCACCATCGATGGGGTGTTTACTACTGATGTCAAAAGGGGACAAAGTAGTTAATTAATCACAGACCAATTTAGGGGTCTTGAGTACTCCAGGGACTTAAAGAAGACCTGTCTTTCCTCTTTCTTTGTGCACCACTCAACTCATACACAAAGCACATGCTTGTCACGCAGACACAGCTGTTTAGAAAGGGACATTGTGCCTTGATACAATAGAAGGCAGTGTTTCTGGAGGCTCTCCCTCTCACAAGTGCAGGTGCCAGGGTCACAGAGCTTGGCTGCCTGCCCAGGAAACTCCCTATCCTCTCCAGACCCTGCATGCTCATCCATCCAGGGCCTCCAGGAAACAAGCATCTGACAAACTGACAGTGGCCACAAGCCACCCCACATCCCCCTCCCCAGTCCAGAAAATCCCATTCAAAGCAGACAGGGCTTTTTAACAAACAATTAGCTTGAATTTTTCATTAGCTGCTGCTTCCTTCGTAGTTCCTGCCTCCATCCCTTTTACCTCTTTAAGCTATGTATAGCTAGGGAGGACCCAGCCGGTCACAGAGGAGAGCCCAGTGGATGCTTGGGTTAAGGCTCCCACGAACCCCCTCCTGAAGCAGATCCCTAAGGAAGTCAGTTATAAATTACATCCCTTACCTCCACACAGCCCGTGTGCAGCCTACTTCAGACAGGCATTTCCGAGTACCCCAGCAAAGGCTGTCTGCTGAAGGAATCATCACCCCACCGTGCTAGTGAGGATGACCGTGGTACGGAGGGGAAGAAGTCAGACACGAAGAGAAAGAAGGTAGAGGCCTTCCCCGGGGACACCGCACTGTGGACAACACTCTAGCCCATGCAGACTTCCATCTTAACCTCACAACACACCTGTGAGGGCCTTGATCATTGCTAACAAGGTCCAGTTTACACAAGAGCAAACGGAGCTTCAGGGGTAAAGGGTCTTCAGCCAAGAACACAAGGCAAGTGATTGGCGGGGAGAGGACTGAGGATATCTTCTGATATCTGGGAAATATCTAGACAAGCAGGTGAATCAATTCTCAAGTACTGATGCCCTCGCTGGTTTTTGGAGATGGTTGAGCAGAGAAGAGAGAATGGAGGACCTTGTTGAGAAGAAAAGAAAAACTCTCATTTCATATATATATATATATATATATATATATATATATATATATGCAGTCAGTGAGGGATTTGCCCAAACACCAAGAGCCTACAAAAAAAAACCCCACCATAATCTTTGGTAAAGAAGTTTCTGACCTCTGGTTCTTGCCTCCACTACCATTGCCGAGGCTATCTAGCCAATCAACGTCAGAGACAGGTCTCTGCTTTCCTGTTGGGAAAAGCACAAAGGCAGAGTGTCCTGGGAAATATAAGAAAGGCCACTTCTCCTGCCCAGAGGGTCACCTACTTGCAACCCGCTGACCAGATCTGCCTTACGCCATGAGCCAGTTTCAGGTTACCTCTGGGCTCAGGGTAGAGCAGAAAATGATCTGGTCATTTTAGATTGATCCGGTTGTACTCTGGTACCTAGTAAATGCTCAATCACTGATCACTGATGAATTGATAAATAGAAGAGTGAGTGGGTGAGTGAGTGAGTCGCCAGGGAGACCACAGTGTTGTCTCTCAGTACTGCCACACACCCTCTTCCTCCGGGAACTCCCACCGTACTCTCATGGCAAGGGCCCTGATCGCTTGCTCTTCTCTCTCCTCTGTCTCCTGGCCACAGTCCCTCGTGGCTTGGACTTGCCTCAGGTGCTTATTCAAGTCTTTTACTTCCTGCCCCAGGTCTTCTATGCAGCTGTGGACACTGGTGGGAACTTGCTCTGCACACATGCCTGCTTAATCAAGAAACCAATAATCTTGAAGACAACCCTCAACCAACCAATAAGGTAGAGAAACCAACAGGAAAACACTCCTTTGGGCTAATCCCTTGGGCAGTGCAAGGTGCATTCTGTGTTCTCCCCTACACAGCCTTGGTGGGCTCCAGTTCCAACTCCCTGCAATAATGTGTTCAATAATCAACCTTATATCCTGCCCCTTTGCTGTTTCCCTGGTTCCTGTCTATAGAATGGTGTCAGTTTCCACCTACTTGAAAGAAAGCCCACAGCCTACAATCCACAGAGGCATCACAACAATAGCAGTAGCATGGTTAAAGGACCCACTTTGTACTGCAGACTGGGCTGTGAACACTCCGAGCCTCATTTCCCAGCTTCTCCGCTACCCTCTGCATTCCTGTTCTATAGATATACATTCCTCCCCTGGGAAGACCAGGACACAGGTCACAGAGCAGACAAGCAACCGGCCAGTCTGGAACTTGAACAGCTTGGAGATGCGCACAGCCCTGAAACCAGACTCCCTGCCACTCCTCAGAAGAGGTGCAACTAGAACAAATGCTGGAAAGTGGAAGAGAGCTTCTGGGTACAAGGACAGAGAGGTGACGGCAGCATGGACAGCAGATGGAGGACCTAACAAATGAGATTGAAATGCTTGGAACAAAGTCATGTCCCACTGGCCCTGCGTGTGGTTTTGCCCTAAAGGAAACCCGGGGCTTCTGAAGGCTCTTAAACACGGGAGTGGCAATTTGGGTTTCTGTTTTAGAAAGAGTCTCTGAGCTGTGTGTAGTCACAGACTGGCAGGCCAATTCTTCAGGAAGTAAATGATCAAGGCTCAGCCAGAGCAGGTGACGTGAAGATGGCCAGGCAAGAAGGAGACACGCCCAAAAGACGTGGGAGGTGAGAAAGGCAACCTCCGGAGCTACTCCAGGAGGGCTGCTCCCCTGCAGCTCCTCCTCAGAGCCAGTTACTCGGAGGAGCCGGTGCTCAGACGGTGTGGTCCAGCACCCACATCCCCACTGGAGACAGCAGGGCTAACCTAGCCGTAGCTTGAGACAAGCCCACCACTCCCCGAGCTGTGGCCTGGGCTCCTCTCCTGACAGGGTCCCGGTGGGGCCTCTGGGAAAGGAGAGGCTTCCTCAAGCCTGTCCTGGGAGTCTCTACTGGGCCAACTCTGGCCCTTGAAACCCGTGAAATATTTACAGCCAGCCAAACAGGGGAAGTGAGGGGGAGCTGAGGCATGAATTATTGACAGCCTCACTTTCATCCTGGCCCAGGCTGCTGGGCTGAGCCGAGGCCCAGAGGAGCCCCAACGCAATCTAGGGGCATTAAGCAGAGTTCTTGAGGAAGCTGAGGGTAGAAATCCCTGATTGCCAGGGAGACCAGAGCTAGACTGAATGGTACACCCCCTGCCCTGGCCTCCTAGGATGCCCGTTGTTGAAGAGGGAGGATGGGCAGTGGTGGATAAGGAGCCCAGCGCCCTGACCTGGCTACACTGTCCCCTCTTTCTGCTTGGTTGCTCCTGACACTCCGGAATACGTCCTGACTGTGGCTTCACAAAGTTTCTACAAGCTACTTAACTGCTTGTCATTACAGAAGCCTGCTGCTGCCTCTGACGTGATTTCAGGACACAGCCTCCAGTCCTGCAGCACACCAAATCTTGTGCCTTGGCCCTGGGCCATCGCTGAAGTTCGGCCTGTGGTTTGGTCACATACTGTCCCTCCTGACTGAGGAAGATGCTGAATCTTCCACACAACCCTCCATGCATACCCCCCCGAATAGAGCCTCCAGGGAATCTGCCCCTCCTCACAGCTGGGCTCGACCAACTCCCACCTGCAAAAGAAGAACTGGGCAGTGCTGCACAGAGCAAGCTCTGAACAAAGAGTCACAGCACCACTTGAGTCACAGCTTGAGTGCTCAGTTTTCTTGTCTGAATAATGGCTGTGAGGACTGCGTCTCGGGCCAGAGAGCATCGCCAGACAGTGCGGGAGGATGGACTCCACAGGCAAGGCATTGTTCTTACGGATACAGTCCTCCTCCAGGCTGCCGCAGCCAGTGCTTCGGCCCTCTCCGAAACCAACAACCTGACAGCCAAGGTGGCAGGCCACACTGTCACGTGTCCCAGGACCAGAGGCTTTTATATTTTTACACTTGTCCTTCCAGGACATATGGTGTTGGAAGATGCGTTCCCTCCCTCCCTCCCTCCCTCTCGGCCTGCCTGCCTGCCTCCTATCTGCTGCACCCCACAGGCCGGGCCTGAGGTGAGGGAAGAAACCAAGACAAGAATGGGGGTGGCGCAGACCTGGAGCCCGTGCCCTGCCCAGGCGGCACCTGAGGGCCTGCACTTCTTGGTCGCTGCACTAGGAGCCCCATCCAGCCCCCAGCCTCCTGGTGTTCTGCTGAGAAGCTCTTGAGGCCCTGAGCAACGGACAGAGGAGAGGATTGTCCCAGGAACCCACCTCCTCTAGCCCTGCGGTGTGACCTCCCAGTGCAGAGGAGCCAGACCCACAGGCAGATGGTGTTGTTACTTCTCACTTGCTTGACACCTCTCTCCCCGAGCTCTTGGTGCCCCATGAACTTTCAAAGTTAGCAACTCCAGTGTCTTCCAGAAGGGGACAGTGGGTGGAGAGCTTGGGGCTGAGCCTATAGGATTGGATAGGCAGAGCTGAACTCAAACCCTGCAGCTTGTCCCCTTTGCCCCAGGCATGGGGGCGCGCGCCTACGATCCCAGCACTCAGGGAGACTGAGGCGGGAGGATCACAAATTCAAATTCAAGCCTGGGCAAGTTAGTGACTTAGCGAAATCCTGTTTCAGAATAAAAATTTTTAAAAAGGGCAGGGGATGAAACTCAGTGCAAAGGTGCTAGGTTCAACTCCCAGGAGCACAAATGACAATAGTCATAACAATAATGATATTAATACAATAATAATATTCACTTTGGCTAAATCTTGTATTTCTCAATGAATGCCATTGACGTTTGGAATGGGATAAGTCTTGCTGCTCAAACTGTCCTTCTTTGCAGGATACCAGGACACTCAGCCTCCCTGGCAGGGGCACTTTGTGCAGCGCTCGCTCCCTGAGCGTAACTGTTACAATTAATGTCCGCACTTCCAACGTCTCCCGAATGAAGGCTCCCAGGGGCAAGCTCTGAGCCTCTCTCTTTTCTCGCTCTTGACTCATTTCCACCTCTCATATCTCAGCAAGCCAGATGCACACAAAACATCCCTCTCCTGCCAGTCTGACCGACAAACCCACTGTCCCAAGTAGGTGATTGTTGACAAACTATTCTGCCTGTCAGCCAGGCTTTAGCTGACCAACTATTTGCATTCCTAACTGACAAAATAAAAAATAAATAGGTTTAAAAGAAGAAGAAGAAGAAGAGTTCTCTGAACTAGGGATTCTCTAGTGCAAGTCCACACGCAGCCCTGCTCTCTAGGAGGCAGCTGATTCTCCCTCCTCCTGATTCCCTCCCTTGAGGAACTCCCTGCAACCCCCTACAGGAATAAGGATCACTGTCCTGGGCTCCACTTCTCCGGGCTTTGTCCAGCAAAACGCACTCACCAACAGCCCATCTCTCTCCTGACTCAGCCCCTGCAGCACCTCCACCCTGCCTGCTCTATTCAGCTCCATTTACTCCTAGTCGGCTTGGTCTCTGTAAAATGTTAAGACCCTCTTTTGCCCGCCTTCCCTTCTGCCCAGACTCTTGCAAGTCCTGGCCTTCCATACAGAATACAACTACTCATCAACCCCTCTCTCTGCCTGCCCATTCACCCACCCCTCTTCTGCCTTACCAATGTTCATCCACCCATGTGTCACCTCTTTACTCAATATCCAATTGTCACTGTGCCTATTAGTGAATCTTTCCTAACCAGCGCCTCATGCATAATGATTTAAGTGGATTTTTTCAAACTATCCCCAGAAGACCAGTTCTTCTGTTTATTCCATATACATTTATTAAGCACCTACTATGTGTCGGGCATATGTTTACAAAGATAAAAGATACGGTACATCCTTGCCAAGGGCTTTCAGTTCCCTAAAGACACAGACAAGCAATCAAGCCATCGAATCAAAGAGTGGTCCACTGGCAAGTGGCAATTGGCACAGAGTGCTAAAGAACGGAGAAGCAGCAACAGCTAATTCTTCCATGAAACTTGAAGCACACCTGACACGTTCTGACGACTGTGTGTCACTGTATGTGCATCCACTGGTTGCTAAACCGTATCCAGAAGAGGAAATAGCAAATCAGAATAGGCAGAATTACAGACAGAGAGAACAGTGTGTGCAAAGGCAAGGTGGTTGCAGTGACTGCGGCGCAGAAAATCCAAGAGAGTAACCTGGGGACAAGGGGAAAGGTCACATCCATTTTCCCCCTGAACTTTAATGCACCACTATACAAACCAAACAGCCCCAACCCCAAGGACCTTACAGTTTAATCTTGGTGGCAAAGGATCATTGCACATCAAATCTACTAAGGACGGCTTGGAAAAAGCCTCTAGATGATTCTAAAACATACCATTTACCTAGGCTAAGGATTACTGTACTAAAGGGTCTCAAGACTCCCTCCTGTCTCTAATGTTCTATAGTAGGGTTTGAGAAAAGAAGGGCCAATTGTCATGTGCTAAATCTAATGGGCTGGGATCAGTCTTGGAGCCTGTTCGGACACTGCCAGGGGCCTTCCTGTCATGGATGTGTCACCCAGAGGTCCTCGTCAGAACTTGTTCCCCCAGCTGCTGGGGGACATGGCTGCTGACACAGCAGCGTCTCTCTGCAGGGTGAGCCGCCTTCCCTAAGGATGCAGCTACACCTGGTAACCCGTCAATGTGGCGACATACAAGTCCTTGCTTCCAAGCTTTAAATAAGAACTCCTCAAAAGGGCCATCACCGTTCCACACTTCCTATGAGTCAGCTGAGAACCCTGCTGCAACTGCAGCACAAAATAACCCTTCTCTACCTGTCCTCTAGGAGTGATAACACCAAGGCCTTTCCCAAATAACCGCCTGCATGGGAATCTCTGTGTCATGCAATTTCCTTGGGAAACCAGCCTATGGCACTGGGCTGTGCTGAGCTCGGCCCTCGGACGGTACTGCCTGCTCAAGCCCACCACCTGTTTCTCCTCCCTTCCGAACTCGGGTTCTAACCCAACCACCTCAGCACCCCTAAGGGCACCCTCACCACTCCTTATATATCACTCATTCTTTCAGAGTCTCTGTGTCCCACGAGCAGTGACCAAATCTCTCCGGCTTTCAACTGATTATAAATTTGGCCATCCTGGCTTCAAGCTCCAGTACCGATACCACCATCACCACCACACTTCCCTCTGAACTTCTTTGATTAAGAATTTGTTTCTTCTTCCAAGAAGGCTTCTATACTATCTTCTCCTAAATTTGAAGAATCAGGAATCATGGGGCACTTGAACTTTCAGTTTCCTTCACTTGGAAATTTGCATATGTCTACAGATATATTAACTATGCTGATGGGTTTCTTTGAAGCCTCTATGTGTGTACTACTCTGTCCTCAGGAATGCTGTGCTCCTTTTCAAATACAGTAGTACACAGGGGTGCAGAACCCCCAAGGTCAAGGTCCTTTTCCGTTTTGTATCTCTCCCACACTCTCTGCTTAGCAATCGCTTGGCTGACCACAGAAGGGACCAGTGCAGAGAAGCTGACGAGGCTCAGCAACTCAGCAGGAGCTCTAGCAACCTGTTGCCAGTCCTTTATTTCTGCCAAAGGCCAGCATGCACAGTCACTCTAAAACCTATGGAGAGCAGGTAGGACAGCCACCATGGTGTCCATTTATAAATGAAGATCCTGAGATAAGAGAGGGGAAGTGACTTTCCCGAAGACATCCTGCCAGCAGACGGCAGAAAGTGGTCCCCAACGGTCTTCCCTACTTCTAGCCCTTGGCTCCTGCTGTCACCGCCTGCAGGGAGTGGGCATTCCAAGGTGGGCGAGACTAGCAACTTAGGAGAGCACAGGAATCTGGTCTGCAGTCGCTGGCATGCTTCTGGTAGGCAATGTGACCAGAGAGCTGGGTGATGATGGCAGGCACTTGTGGGGGTAACTCAATTGCCATTCTCTTCACAGATGGCCGTGTACTAAGAGCCCTTTCAATAGATGCTGTCACCAGGGAGGCCTGGAAGCCACAGCCTCAGAAGGGACTTGAAAAGTCCTCTAAGGACACAACTGGGGGTTGGACCCATTTACAGAAAACAGGGACATGACCTCAGGCAGGGGACTTCATTGTTCCATTCAGCAAAGGCTCTGGTCCTTTCTGACCTCACATAGACCCCAGTTTGTACTGCAGGGCACCAGGTGCTCAGACCATCACTAGAAGCTATTAAGAGGAGTAGGAAAGAGCTGTGGCGGGGCCATTCTCAGGTAGGAAGCCTCAGAACGCGTGAGCAATTGGCACCAGCTTGTGAGGAAAGCCCTGTGACCGCTTAGAGCCTCCTCCCAGGCCTGAGCTGGGCTGCGGATCCTTACCTTGCCTTTGAGGACTTCATGTGTGGCCGGAGGTCACACATGTGGGTCAATAGTAACAGCTCTGATCTGTGCCATGCTCTGCCCTAAGCAAGTATAGATGGTAGTAAGTCATTGGGCCTTAGGGCAACCCCAGGGCAGGGGTATTCACTATGCCCAGGAGAGGAGAGCAAGAGGCGGGGAGGTGGGACAGTCGGAGACGGTGCCCAGGCAGAGGGGAAAGGGCGACGCTGAAACAACTCTCCGTCCTGCGTGGCGCTGTAGCGTTCGGATAGGCTTGTGGCAGTGTGGATCCAGCACACTGGGTGGCGGCCGTTGCTCTGCGAGATCCTACCGGTACTGGAGAGCCAGCCAGCTTGCGCTACCCCGCAGCAGCCAGCACAGAACGTGACCTGCTCGGGCAGGACTGCAGCGGGGAAGTAGCTCCCCCGTGAGGACGCCCAGCGGCTTCTGCGCCAGCGGTGACCTCTGCTGGCCGGCCGGCCCGGTGCAGCAGGGAAGGCGGCTCCAGGCTGCGACAGTCCCGCTGGAGCCAGCCCTCCTCCTGCAGAGTGGGTGCCCTTGAGGACACAAACTCAAGGAGCGTTCTCAGCCTGCCCCCAGCCCTTGTGCCTTCAGGGAGGCCGGAGGGTAAACGGGGTGCAAGGACTAGGGTATAAGTTAGGGTTCCCGCTGCCCTCCACTGAGGTAGTCCTGTGAGCGTCAGTTTACTGACCTTTGTAATGGCAGTGATCACCAGACGTCCCCGGTTGTTTACGGGTCCAAGATAGTAAAGTTTGTTAAGATTCAGTCTAAGAGGAGGGAGTCATGACTGAAGACCCCCTCCCCAAAAGGGCAAAACTGAGGCCCACCCATGCTAGATAGACTGCTGACCAAAGGAACCAGGGCTCCCACTCTCTGCTCCTTGGCCTCTCTTTCTCGGACCATCAGGGTACCCAAAAGATCGCATCCTCAGGTAGGGGAAGACAAGTTCTCCCCCATGCAGAAGTCAACCAACTCTGGGTGAACTGGGCCAAACTAAGTTCTGTGTCTGAGCTTCATGCTTAAAATTAGAAGGAAGGAACTTGTGGTCCCCAGATACCAGACCATCTACATATCTGAAACATCTAGTTGAGGTCTCTCAGGATCCAAAATTCTAGCCCCACTCCCGATATTTCTCCTTTGGTGGCCATTGTGAAGCCTGGGAGTTCGTGTTTTGGCTCTCTCTTCCACTTAAAACAAGTCTAAGAGCTGAATATGTATTCCCAAGCTCTCCCATTCCAAGATTCAGTAATTTTAGACCTGCCAAAGAAAGGGCCCGAGCTGGGGTCTCCAGGCTGGGGCAGGCTGCCATCCCAGAAGACAGCTTAAAGCCGTCTCGCTCGTCTCCATACTAGTTGGCAGGCTCGGTTGCCTTCCCAAAATTCATACCCCTTGCCATCTTCAGTAAAAGAACCTCAGCTTGTCAAATTATCCCTTAATCAGAGAAGCTGACATTAATCCTGACTCATCTCAGTTGTGGGAATCCCATATTCTTGCCAGTTACTTATTCAAGAATCATCATGTGAACCAAATTTGGCCGAGAAAATGTGAAGGGAAGCTTGTGGGAGTAGGTGAGGATTGCGAAAAGGTTACTTCAAAAGAGAAACAGAAACAGAAACTCTCTTCTTGGTCCAGATATATTCGTGTCTGATTGTGCTGTCTGGAACGCCAGCAGCCATCTCTTAACTGGGAGGGAATAGGTCGAGGAGCAAAGTGGAAAGGTAGAAAGAGCTTGGTACTTTATCTTGTGAAGCTGCTGAATCTTGGAGCCACTTTTCTCCCAGCATTGGGTTTTCTGCTACAACTGAAAGATCTTCACTAGTGCCCTCAGCTTTCTCCCATACCTTGGAACGGTGCGTTGTGGGGAGGTTTCCTGACGAACCCCACCCTTCAGCCAGTTCATCTCATTCCAAGGTCTGTTCATTTCATCTCCTAAGTAAGTCTCAATGTATTCTCTGCTCTACGTTTCCACTGCCACCGTCCTAAGGGGAGCCATTGCATTTGCCTACATTCACCCTTCCTTCCTCCCAGCCGCTGTCTCTATGCCACGGTCAAAGTGCTCGCTGATTGTGTTGCTCTCCTGTGAAAGCCCTGCACAGCTTCCTGTTTCTCTTACACCGCGATCTCCATACATTCCGTGGCTGACATGGCCCTATGCCATTTGTCCCTTTTCTCCCTCTTCAGCTTCCCACCATGCTCCGACTTCCAGCCAGGCTGGCCTTCTTAAAATGACCTGAATTCCTAGCCACAAGGTGCCTTCTGCCTGGAATTCTCATCTCTCCCCATTCTCCTTACCTACCTGACCTGCTTTACGTTCCTTATCTTCCTCAAACACGGCTACCTCAGGAAAAGGACATTCACGCCAGACCGGTGCCCCTGTTATCCCTGCCAAGCTTTCTCAGATTTCCGAGTCTTGCCTTCAAAATATCCACCAGAGTCTACAGTTTCCATCCGTAAGAGCATTTGGCCAAATCCAGCTTATATTCCAGTCATAATACAAACTTCATAGGGTCAAGGACTTTTTCCTACTCATCATTTATCCCTAGCACATCACTCAATATCTGGCAGAAAGTATGTAATCGATCTACCATTGTCAGATAAATTAAGAGACTCTCCTCATCCCAAAGAGGGTGCTCATCCTAAGGTCCACCCTTGGAGCTTTAGGCAAGGAGACTTCTCCCTGGAGCAACCCTCTTCTGTAGCACCAGAGATGGTCCGTGGTAGGTAAGACTCGGAGTTTTCAGATAAGCAGACGAAGACTCACTGGCTCTCAACAGACCTCTCTCTGCAGGCTCCAGAGGGCCCAACATTAACTAGGGCGCAGGCCCTGCCCTCACAGAGCTCCCGTCTGCTCCATTTTCCCCCTGCTTTTCACCCTCCCCTGACCCAATTCTCCATCTGTTTTCCAAGGTACTAACCACAGACAAAGTGACAGCAGGACATCATGGGGCCCTGTTCCCACCTGAGGGCAATCGAGGGACTTCCCGGAGCTTTGGGCTGGAACACAGCAAAGTGCCCAGTCAGCACCTCCTGGAAGCTAGAATGCAGGTCTTCGGGCCAGTCTTTCCTTCCTGTCAGCCAAAGGAAGAAGCCTCGTGAAGAGTTTCTAGTGTGTAACAACGCCTCGTCCGTGCCTTGGTCTCCCCAGGGCAACTCATTCTCTCAGAAGCATGTGTATCTGGGGGAGTAAGGGTGGAGAGGGAATTCAGTCTCCAGCGCAGAAGATAAAAATGTTACAGATACTCTTCATTATCCACCTTGGGTGCTTCTTTGCTCCTCCCTGAGGAAAGGCCAAGCCTACTAGCCCAGTGGAGTTACTGGAACACCTCAGGCCAGAGGTCAGGACAGACAAGGAACCTAGGCAGGAGCTCAGGGGCTGAGGAGCAACGTGCAGGTCGTATGTTGGCTTTGCAAGAGAAGTCCCCGGGAGCTGGTGAAGGTGCAGAGCTGAGACGGGACTTTCCAACTGGGCAATACTTCTGGGCCTGGGTACCGTGGGTCAAGCTCCTGGATTCGCCTCTGCCCTCCTTCACCTCACATGCCCTCAAAGCAGTTGCCTCATCAGTAGAGGCCTCCCACAGAGTGGCAGGCAGGAAAGGCTGGAGCATAGACTCTTCTCCTCAGACCTGAGGTGGTCCGTCTCAGTAAGGTGAGCTGCTGGCAGCAGCAGACTAGGAGAGGAAAACAGAGGAGAAATTTCATTTAGGAAAGGGCTGCTTGTTAATTTCTGAATGCATTCTCTCTGCGTCTCCCCTCCTCCCTCTCCCACTCCCTCTTTCCATCCTTTATCTTGTCTTTTCTTCCCCGCCCCTTCCTCTCCCATCCACCTTCTTCCCCACCCCTCTCTCCTCCCCCTTGTGTTCCCTCCCTCTCTCTCTCTCTCTCTCCTCTCTCTCTGCTTTTCCTTGCAGTACAAAAAGTCTTTATACAATTAAACTAGGACAAGAATGTTTTCCAAAGCTTTAAAATACCCTTGTTAAGGAAATTCACTGGGAAGAAGAAACTGCTTAATTTCTTAGAAAATAAAAAGCAGATGGCAGAAATTGATGTCCTCCAGCTTGTCCGAATTCCTTCCTCAGGAGAGCATGTCTCTGGCTTCCCTGCCAGGGGCACACTGGGAAGGCAGGTAGGGTCAGGATGGTGATGATCAGGTCCATATTGACTGTCTCCCATCTAGCTCCTGTCCTGCATTCTGCTTGGCAGGTGAGATTGAGGATGTAAAAATGCCTTTGAGCACCTGCATACTGGAGAAGAGAAGTAACACCTCCCCCACCCCCGTGCCCTCTGGAGCTCTCCTCCCTTTGCCCTGGCCAGAGCCTCAGCTAACCCTCAGAGATCCTGCAGCTTCCCGGTACTGTCATCGCAGAGCCTGGCTCGGACACAGGAAGTTTTTGTGTCCTTTGAGCTGAAGGACATGGAAGTGACCCAGGAAGAGCCAACTCTCCCAGGAAGACTGGTACTTAATTCTTCCAGGTCACTTTTTTAATATGATAAAACCATAAAACTTTCCCCCCGAATTAGAAAAATATATACACAAATTTTTTAAATGTCCAAAATGTCAGTGAGTCCATGGAACCTGGGTTGACAACTCTGGATTAGCGGGTCAGAGGCCAAGAGGGCCCCCCTTCCAGGCCTCATCCTTCGCGGGCTTCCCCCGGTCTTTCCTTCTCACAGTTCTTCCCTGTTGAGCAGGAGGCTACTCAGACCTAGAGTTTGTGCTTTGCTTCTGGTCCTTCATAGGCACCTGGGTCCCCTAATTCTTGGCCACGTGGGCCCTTTCTCCAAGGTCCACTCAAACATGAGTCTTGCCACCAGAGTGAACCCCTAAGCCACACCACCTCTGTTATCCAGGACAGTGCAGTGCTCATGCTGTGTGCAAGGACCTTGTAGGAGGCGGGAAAATGCTCCCTCCAAAGATGCCCACTTCGGATCCCCAGAACCTGTAAATACACTGAAGCATGACAAATGGGATGACACAAATGTGACTAAAGATCTTGATGGGAAAATCACCCTGGATGCCTTGGAGAGGGCCACTATAATTACACGAGTTCTAAGAGAAGAGGGGAGTGCTAGCGGTTCCAAGATGCTTTGCTGCTGGTTTTGAAGATGGAGGAAAGGTAATGAGCCAAGGGCTTCGGGTATCCCCTAGAAGCTGGACAAAGCAAGGAAACATATTTCTCCCTCCAGAAAAGAATGAAACTCTTAAAACAGCTTCGTTTTCACTAAGTGAGATCAGACTTCTAGCTTCTAGAAGTATAGAGAATAAATTTGTGTTAAGTTAGCAGAGTTTTTAATGATTTTCTCCAGCAGCAATGGAAAACTGGTACATAAGTTTAGGGTGCTAGATGAGACAGAACCAGGAATGGGAAGAGAAGCAAAGGGGAAACAGGTTTCAGATTGGGGACAAGGGATGGAACATTCCGCCATGTTATGACCTAACACACAGAGGATCCCTGGCTTTCCAGCTTGTTGCAAAGGAATCTGCAACAAGGCACAAAATGAATATGTTGTATATAACCGTTTGTTAGCTGGGCTTGTATCTTTAAACATTCAGATCCATGGCCACAACTGATCCAGGCCATCGAATTTTTCACAAGAATTCCTCAGCAGAAAGCCTAGGACAACTCCATCACAACTGTTTGTAATTAGGCCATCTCTCTGTACATCAGCACTGATGACGTCACGTTATGAGTAGTGTGTCCCAGCATTGAGAAGCTGGTGTGGGAGTGAAAGCCTGTAGAACACACAGAGCAGAAGCACACCAGGGGAAGACTGGGGCTGCCTGGACAGGACATCATGTCAAGTCGCATTAAACCTAAAAGTCAAGCACAATGCACATGCAATAAATCATTGCCACCTGCAGCATACTCTACAGTTAGTTATAAATGGTAGAGTTTGGCTTTGTTTTTCTTGAATTTCTAGAGCTAAGCCACTTAAAGAAAGTACACCCCCTGTATAACTGGCACCATGGAAATATATCCTCACATGAAGAACGAAGCAATGTTCATACTGAAAGGTAGCGGTCCTTTCCATCTTTGCAGTAGTCATATTGCCTGCATACTTATTTCTCCCAACCTCAGCATACATCACAACCAAGTCCCGAAGCTCCAGGCTGTCTGCCAGCCTTTCCCTGCCCTCAGGTTCTTCCGTCTGTCTGCCCACCTGTTCCAGCTCCACATCTTACGCTTCATGTCTTGGCTTCCAGGTAACAGGAGACAGGGCAAGTGCTAAGCCCTCCCCAGGGCCAGGAGAGCAGCAGCCACTGGGACTGTGGTGAGACACAAGGCTTTCTGCATACTACACTCCCTGTTATTCCGTCTTCTCTTTCGTGGCTTTCTTCCCTGCCTGGGACTCTCAGTTGTTTGCACTAAAAATTGCGTTAGCCGATATTTATTGAGAACCTTGTGTATGCCAAGTGGCTCTTGCACATCATTCCATCTTTGTAGCAGGCCTGTGAAATGGGTTGTAGTCATATGGTGCTCGCTTCACAATTGAAGACACAGGCTTGGGGAGGGTACAGTCCTCACACAGCTGGCAGACTGCAGTCAGACTCTGCCTTCCAGTTCAGTGAGCTCTTCAACTCATTTCCCCACCTAGCCAAGGCTGAAAATGGAATATCAGGCCACAAACTTCCAGATGGAAAGTAATTCCAGGCTCAAAAAGGTCTTGGAGACCCACTGCAAATTTGGCTCCCTCCCCGCCCAGTGAGGAAGCCCCAAGAAAGGTTCAGGGTAGTTTGCAATGGCCAACCTGTCTGGAACAAGGCAGCCAGCGGGAGTGACCATCAAGTTCCAGACAGGAATACTATTTCTCATTAATAAAAATACAGAATATCAAGGTAAATTTGGATTTCAGATATGCAATGCATCATTTTTTAGTAAAACTGTATCTAAATATTGCATACGATATTCTAAAAAAATCATTTGGTATTTATCTGGTATTCAAATTTAGTGAGACACCATATATTTTGTTAACCCTAAGCCCAAGCCACTCAGGGACAGCGTCAGCAGGGCAGGTGGAGAAAGGGCACCTTCAGTTCCCTTCGCTCATCACAGGGGACAAAGAAAGTCCTGAGAGGCAAGGTCCTGCCAGGGTTGCCTAGAGAGGGCCAGATGGTCTTTTACTCATAGCTGCCTTTTCTCCCCTGGGTGACCCCTTGGCCCCTCTTTCTGCCCCTCTTCTGAGCATCCTGTCCTCTGCCCCGAAGCTGCCTCAGCCTGTCCGAGTCTATAAGCCAAACAATGAAAGCCTGCCAGGCCACTTTTTCTCTGTCTTGAAACCACAGAAGTGAGGCAGTGGCCATACCTCCGGGCCGGTGCAGACTTTCTCCAAAACTGGAAAAATGCCTCTACGGAAGACTCACTCACTGGAGTCTAAGAGCCAAAGCTGAGGCAGACAAGAAGTGCTTAGCTCTACCCCGCTGCCCTCTCCCACTTTCCCTGAGGCAGCCAGGGAGGGAGGCGTGTGGTCTGATGGGCAGCTGTCAAGCCCCTCTTCCTCACTCCTCTTTCCTCCCCTCCACTTCCACTGAAAGTGGACTGGGACAACTTGCCTAGTCTTCCTCCACGGTCACTAAAGCTACCTTGTGGTCACACTCTGGGCCACTCTGACAGAGATGTGGCTTAGCTACCAGCCGAGGTGCCCCACTCCTGCTCCTGCCTCCAGTGCTACTGCTGCCTCCCGGAAGAACCTGCTGAGAAACCCGCCTTAATGTGGCAAAGATCAGGTAGAGATACAGGCTGTTCCTCAAACACCGACAAGCTGTGATTAACACAGCTAGCCCTCCTGAATATTGTCAGTTTCGGACCCACCATTTTTCAGAGACTACAACAGCTGTCAACCAGCCTCATCACCCCACATCTGCCAAACTGCCACCATAATAGCTACAGCTGGCCTGGACATGCCATCCTCACTCCAGGAGGTACCTACTCCAATGCAATTGGACTTGAACTAAGCAGTAGAATAGAATTGGGGCCAATCTTGGGCTCGAATCAGAAGGCTTAACTTCAGGCCATGTTGGAACATCATAGGCTTGAATTTGTGCATGGTAGCCTTAAGTTTAGACCAATCACAGACTAAACTCAGATTAATCAGCAGACTCAAATTTGACCCAATTATAGGCTATAATTCTCATCAATCAATAGGCTTACATCTGGGCCAATCATAATTCCACATCTGCTATATAAAAATCACTCCGCATATTTCCCAGGTTGGTTAAAGAGGGCTTCTTGTGGGTTTGATGTTACAGCTCAACAGTAAAGTGCTTGCCTAGCAAGCGCAAGACCCTGGGATGAGGCACAGGATTTCTTCGAGTTCAAGGCCAGCCTGGGCTGCATGGTGAGTTCAGGACCTGCCTGGACTACAGAATGAGGGCTTCCCCTAGTACATGGACTCTCTTGTGCTACAGCACAGTTCCCGTTCAAACAAAGCCTGACTCAGATGGTTCTGTACATCTATTCATAATTTATTTCTCTCATTCTTATCCCAGGTAGTGTGGACAGAGATATCTCTTTAAAAAGAGTTATAAGCACTAGCACTGTAAGCCTTGAAGAACTCCAGGGGCCAGCAGCCAGCAAAAAAGCCAGGGATCAGCACCCAGCACAGTCAATCAACCAAGCCTGGCAGCAGGCAGAGTTAACCAATGGCCTCTGGTGGCAGAGACCTGCAGCCAGTGTCAATCAACAGCACATAGCATTAACTGGTGCTTTCCAGCAGCATAAAGGACCAAAGCTGTAACCTCAAAGCTGAGGACCAGTGATACTCAAAGCCCAGAGCTGCTATTAATAGAAAACCTGCACTTTGTTGATTTATGATTTCTATCTGAATCAAGCAAACGAATGTCAACTGATTGGTGATGAAGAGACCCCCCAGATCTCTCTTCTCTGGTTCCTGGGGACCTACGGGGCACATAGGGCATTTCCTACTTCTCATGGGGAAATAGAAGCAGTTGAAGCAAGTGTTGTCTTCTGTGAATGTTTACATTGGAGGAGGGTTGAGTTAAATATCACTCCAGCTGAAAGCCTTAAGCACCAAGTGGGTTGAGGGATTGCTGGCGAGATGAGTGGGTGGAATAAGAGCAGACTGGGGGCAAGGGGGTTGCCAGAAGCCCACGGCTGGCCCACTGGAGGAAACGTCCCAAGTATATGGCCATTGGCTGGACAGAAGTCTCACAACGTCCAGAGAATAAATCAAGGCCAGCAGTGTGTCACTCACATGGCTATGATAAGGAGCACATGAGCGCGTGTGGTCATGGGGAGGGGTATAGAAAGATCCAGATGGCGCAGGCGTATTCACCTGAGGACCACTTTGGGGAGCAGCAGGAGCAAGAACTCACCGCAACCTCAGTATTGCACATTGCCACACGGTAGGTGGAGTTCCCTCCTTCTGCAAGTACTGGCTCCTGGGACCCCACGTACTGGCTCCTGGGACCCCACGTAATCCCTTCACCTTGGCTTTCTGCCATCTCTTCCTTTGTTGGACTCTGTGACCGCAGAACCGTGGGAGGGCGCCACCTCCGTCCTCTACACTGTCACTAGGAAAGCCCAGCTCGGAAAGACTGTGACAGCTCTACCTGGCTCCTGTGGGGAATTAAGGACCCAGAATGCATAGAGGGGAAAAGACCACAGAGGTCAGTTCCTTGGAGACCCTCCATTCCTTTCTGGGCAAGTGGGGGCCCCCGGGAGGGTGGGGGCTAGTTCAAGGTCAGCCAACTCCTGATGGGTACAAACTCTCTGTTACATTACTCTAATTTTTTCTTTGTATTGGTGATTTTTAGTAAATGTTATATTTCAAAGGAAGAGTATTTAAGTCTATTAATCTTGACTTTCACAACGAATAAATCCTTTTACTTTTATAAGGAATAAATTCAGAATACATCTGGCATACAAGCAAGAAAGGGCTTTTTAAAGATTTATTTACAATAAAGATTGTATTTAGTAACCAAAGTCATGTAGTTTACTTCATTTAATTTATTCTCCAAGATAAATAGTTTTAAAGTAAAGAGCATTGACGTTGGCGTTAGATCCACGTCCACAGCCTGTTTCTGCCATTTGCCATCTGTGAGGCCTGGGGCAGAAAATTCAACCTCTCTGAACTTCAATTTCCTGCTCATTGAATGGGATACCAGTGTCGGGCAATCTTAACCCCAGACTAGCTGGCATCCAGGGAGACCCCTCAGCTAGTCCTGGGTCAGAGATGGAGGCAGCCGGAAGACTGAGCTTAGATTTCACAAAACAGGTCAGGTGCGGCTGGCTGGCTCAGTAAGAAACTTCTTTTAGATCTCAGACCACTCACTCCAAGCAACAGATGCTATGGCTGAATGATGCTCCCCAAAACTCACCTGTTGAGTCCCTAACCTCCCATGTGACTGTATTTGGATATTAAGCTATTCAGAGGTAATAAAGGTTAAATAGGATTACAGGGTAGGATCCTAATCTGACAGAAGTGATAAGAAAAGGAGAGACAGAAGTCCCTTTCTGTGTTCACCTGTGCACAAGGACAGCAGGAAAGGCAGCTGCGTAAGAGCCAGAAAGAGACCTTCACAGAACCTGATCTCGTCCAGCCTGAGAACTGTCAGAAAATAAGTTCCGATGGTTTAAGCCACTTGATCTTTATTTTATTGTGGTAGCATAAGCTGACTATGACAGTGACCAGCTCATGCCAAGTTGCAGCCGTATGACAGCCCCCAATGCCAAAGACAGAAGAAAGCACACCACAGCCTGGAGGTAAGGCCCAGTGGCAAAGCTCAGGGCCAGCTCTTTCGCTACTAGGTGTATAATGCTGGGCCACTTACTTAACCTACTGGCACCTCTGCTTCCTCATGTACCAAATGAGGCTCATAGAGTCATTGTGGGAATTAAGTGAGTCGATAAATACAGAGATCGTAGTGCAGTTCAGCCCACAAACATCCACCAAATGGCTAGTTGGTGCTAGGTAGTGAAGGTTCCGCAGATAAAAAGAAAAAGCTCCCTGTCTTCATGGAGAAAATACATGTGATCATGGTAAGTGCTAATGAGACGGAATGAGAGGGATGGGGTGAACTGGGGGCTGCAGTTTTGGGAAGAAGCCAGAAGATGGTCTAGTGGAGTAACCTGATTAGACATCTGGAGGACAGTGGGGATAGAAAGTGCAAAGGCCCTGAGATGAAGCATGTGACTGTGTCCATGAGAAAGCAAGGAGGTTGACACGGAGCCGGGAAACCAAGAGGGACAGTGCTGGAGAAGAGACGTAATGGGGTCCTGGCTACATAGGGCTCTGTAGTCACTGAAAGAACTTTGACCTGGGCTCTGTAACGTGGAAGCCAATGGAGGAGTTGTAGGAGAAAAGACCTGAGTTACATTTTTACAGGATCACTTAGGACGCTATTCGGAAAACACACTGTGGGAACATCAAAGTGGCCAGTTAGGAAGCTACCAGGACAATCCAAGTGAAAGAACATCATGTCTCGGACCTAGGTGCAACAGCGGAGGTAGCAAGCCAAGGTTATATTCCAAACATAGTCCATGAGTAAAGCAATGTGACTTGCTGGAAAGTAAGAAAATGAGAAGTCCAGGAAAGCACCGAAGATTTCCGTCTGGGGCACCGAAAACAGAGCTGCCTCTTAACAAGATTGGTAAGATCTCATGGAACTTTAGACGAAAGACAAAGCAAAAGAGGGGGACAGGGTGGGAGTGGAGGGAGGGAAGGGAGGGTGGGAGAGGGACAAAAGGAGAGCGGGAAAGCCCTTGTCACCTTGACAAAAGTACACAAAATGCTCAACTCCATTGTAAACCTTAAATTCTGCACTTGTACATATCAATAAAATGGGGGGGAAAATATCGGTAAGATGCACAGAGGCACTGGTTTGACGAAAAGCACCTGAAAAAAAAATCTGTTTTAGACATTTGCGTTTAAAATGCTCGATAGACACCTGAGTGGAACTATGGAGGGAAGTTGCATAGGCAAACTTGGAGTTCAGGGGAGAATTCCAGGCTGAAGGAAGCTTTGGAGTTACAGAATAAAGAGGATGCTTGAAGCCTGAGGCTGAAGGAGACCACCAAGGAAGACCACTAGATGAGGAAAGAGGAGGTCAAGAGCTGCACCTTGGTGCCTTCACAAGGAAACTCAGGAACCTGAGAACGACCAGCAAAGCAGACTGCGCAGGAGGAGCCAGCACTGTCAGTGCAAGCCAGGTGCTTGAGGCTGGTACTTCTTCCTCTTGCTTTTGTTAATAACTGCATCGAGGCAGCACTGATCCTACCGCGAGGCTGATGCTTGCTGAAGCCTGCAGGAGGTGGCTGGGGAATCTACAGTCAGACAGCCATTGTCCCAGTTGAATTTTATCATCAGACCAGAAGAAAAGAACCCATATGTTCCGTTGTGTAGTAATGAAATCTAGTGCAAGAAGGAGGAAGGGTCTTGTCTAGGGAAGGTGAAAACAGGTAAGTGTTCCCCATGTTCAAAAAGAAAGAGGTGAAACTCTCACAGTTTTACCCCCCTGCCACTGCCACCATTGCCTTCACCCAGCTGAGTGACAGAATAGTCAGAGACAAGGAGAGGACAGAAGCATTTGTAACTGCCATGTTAACTTTAAAGGTCCAACCATAATCCTATAACGAGGGTGCCCTCTTTGATGGAAGGATGAAGGGATGTACTTGACCAGGGCAGGAAATAATCAGCAAGGCTTTTTAGGAGCTGTGTTTCACAACCAGCTGGTCCTTTAACTTACATCTGAAAACTGGAAATGCTTCACAGACCACGAAGCGCTGTTTTTCGTTTCACAGAGGTTGGATGCATCCCCAAGGACTGCCGTGAGGTGGTTGTGAGACGGCCCTCACACCGAAGTAACCCTTTAGGTACAAAGCCAAAAACTCACTCAACACAAGGCAGGTTGTGAGTCAAATATACAAACACTCTATGTGCAACCACTTGGAACATGACAAGATTTGACAAGGATTGCAAATGTATCCTTGAGGGAGAGCAGGAACTGCCAAGACCAAATCAACAACCTCGCAGTCCAAGGACACAGGCTGGAGATGACAGATAGCGTGGATCTTAAATTACTTGGCTGTTATACTCAAGCAATCCACATGTTGTGTGTGCTTGCAGATACATAGATATCTTTTATTGAGCATTCATGGGCACTGACTAAGGTCTTTGCATAAGTTATCTTTTTAATTTCACTATCGATCTTGTGAGATAGGAGTGCCTCTTTTACACCCTTTTACAAATGAGTGTGCCTATGCTTAGGAAGGGATCACTTCCTCTGTACAAGTCACACAGCTATTAAGTAGCTAAGTTGGGCTTTCAGCATGGGTTGGCTGGTTCTAGAGTTCACAAGCACAACCCTATGGTACTACCTCTTTTTTGGAGTTTCTAAGCAATCTTTCTCCACCCTCCTCAAAGACCCAAGCGAAACAAACTCCATGACAGGCTTCAGGCCCTCTAGAAAGTTAGTAGGCCTAAGTTTCAGTTTTCCAGAATAATTAGACAGTTACAGGAAAAACCACACATTGCTCAAGGCTGAAGCCACCCTCAGACCACTCTCAGACCAGCCAATCAGAAAAGGTTAAAAATATATCTAACATTCCTGTGGTCTGAGCCAAGGTCTGGGGACTATAGATAGTTACTTTGTACTCACCAGTCAATCATTCGCTGCTTGCCTAGACCCCACACGAGCCCTTCAGGCTCACCTCACAATTGGTCATTTTCAAAAGACTCTCAAAGGTCATGATCGGGTCCTGCCAGATGCTAAGGACACTCCACGAATTCTGAATGGTCAATGTTGTTACCATGGGTGCTGTATGATAATGATTGGTATTTGTATAATGATTCTGTGCCTGTGTCATGCTCACTGTAACCACCCCTTCCTGTATGCCATAAAAGCCCTGCTCAGTTATTGTCCTGGGCTCTCTGCACGGATCCACTGCATTGGTGAAGTCTAAGAGCCCGAGCTTAAGCCTGAATAAAGGCTCTTTACTTCTGCATATGTGCTTTGGTCTCCTGGTGGTCTCTGGGGTTCCCATGATCTGGGCATAACACCTCCCAGCCCTCCTCCTCCACCTTCTCTCTGGCTACTCCTGCTCACCGCCACCAGTAAGCTCTCCAGTAAGCCTTAAGCTTCCATGTACTCTATGGCCAAAGTTCTGTGACAAGCACACGGCTGGGACTCAATCAGCACTTCCTAAATCGAATATCTGGGACACAGTCTGATCTGGATTTCCCATAAGAAGAATGAGGAAGTCCAACCCTAAGAGGAAAGGGAGGCAGGGACCAAAGATCTTGATGAACAGAGAGGCATGCTAAGGCAGAGCCATTCCACAGGACCCTGAAAATATTCCAAATAGACCCTCAGGCTGCCCTGGGGCCACCACTGACCTGTCATTGCTCATTATGAGGAGAATGGATCCCCCTTCTGTCACCACTACTGTGGTGACACATATTAGCATTATTAGAATTCCAGATATTAGCATTATTTCTGTTTTGGTTACTTTCTTGTGGCTAAGACAGAATACCCAATATTCACAATTTAAGAGGGGAAGGATTTATTTTAGCTTAAGGTTTCAGAAGGTCACAGTCCATACATGGGAGGCTGGCAATGGTACAAGCACATAGAGAAGCCACAGTCAGAGGAAAGAGGTTCACAGTGTGACAGATGGGAAGCCAAGTGAGGAAGGAAAGGTGGAGCTATTCTTCCAGGTCCTGCCTCAGTATCTGCCCTTCTGGGTCAAGCCCCCATGATTCTCTCCTTCCAACCAGGCCCCACTTCCTCACAGCACATGGTTCCATTTGGTATCTCACGACATCCAAATACATGAGATTTGGGAGGGGCCATTTCAAATCTAAACCATAATAATTTATAAAAATGTCATAGTATATTTGAAATTGGCATAATGGGATAGTATCAGAAAATCCAAGAGTACATGATCATATCATCAAAATACACAACATGTTCATGGAAGACATTTACCAAATCATCCTGTGACCAGCAGTTACTGATACAAATTTTTGTGTATATGTGTTTTGTGTTGTCATAGCAATTATTGGTGGTAGTGGAAATTGAACTGAGGGTTTCACCCAGATTAAGCAAGTACTCTAGCCCCGAACTATAACGCATAAACCTAATTTTCAACAATAGTTCTAAGATAAGCCTTCAAGCTCCAAGTCTATAGTTCGACTATTAAAGCAAGATTTTAGGACACAAGTCCTAGAAGTTGTCAAAAATTTCAATTGTGCTCATTTCATGAAGCTGATTATTCCTTCCTAAAGTTGACCAATAGCAAGTA
Organism: Ctenodactylus gundi; assembly: GCA_004027205.1. NCBI lineage: Eukaryota > Metazoa > Chordata > Mammalia > Rodentia > Ctenodactylidae > Ctenodactylus > Ctenodactylus gundi. Next base: position 64,743 of record PVKB01004440.1, on the reverse strand, counting down.
ACGCAAGGCCCAAGATCTCAGCACCAAGGACAGAGCCTAATTAGCCAGTGAGTAATGTCCAGTTTCTTAATTCTGAAGTCAAGAACTTTTTGTGAATTCGAAATCACAGAATAGTAATGCTATAGGCTACTAAGATGCTCAATGCCTTTATTTTAAAGATGAAGAATCTGTGTCTTAAAAGACTCAAATGACCCACTTAACAGCCCAGAGCCAGGGCATTAGAACACAAGCCATCCAACTCCCAGCCTTACACTCTCTCTGAACCACAGTGAGACCTGGGATCATACCAAGATCATTCCCTTGCCTCGCTCCACAAAGCTTCCCTCAGTTATCAGGGCTCATTCAATGCGAGTGCCAAGAGTGAACATATTTGGGGAAAGAGACAAAGGAAAGCAGAAAATACAAGAAGGGGTGGGGGGAGCCCTCCATTGTCCCCCAGTTGAGAAGCTTCTCCTATTACCTTCTGGGAGTGCAACCAGTTGGAAAGAGAGTTCAGGTAATGAAGCACGAATAAGTGAATCGCTCCTGCCAAGATCCCAGCTTGAGGGAACGGACGGCAGAAGGGAAGCCACTGCCAGCCAAACCGAGGACTGGAAACAGGGTGCAGAATTCATTCTCTACTTCCAAACCTCAGCTCATCCACAGGCTACACTGAGACCCAAGCAAGTGCGCCCAACACGAGGTTCTTAGTGTTAAGCACATGGTTGGTTCCTGCCCTCAGAAGTGTGCAGACAGGCTGGAGGGATGGCTCAGCAGTTAAAGCGCTTGCCTAGCAAGCACTAAGTACCCTAGTTCGATTCCCCAGCACCACATAAGCTGGGCGTGGTGGCGCACGCCTGTAATCCCAGCACTCTGGAGGCTGAGGCAGGAGGATTGTCGTGAGTCCGAGGCCAGCCTGGGCTCCGAAGTGAGTTCAGGACCAACCACAGAGTGAGACCCTGTCTCAAAAAAAAAAAAAAAAGAAGAAGAAGAAGAAGAAGGAAGTGTGCAGCCAGCTTGCCTGAGTCATCAGCCACGCCACAGTGAGAACAAATCTGTGGCTCTCCCATACGCAAATCTTTCCATGTGGAGGAGCCAGTGGGCTGTGTGAATTGAAGACAATTTACATCAACTCTATGGGCCTGAGTGTCCACATCTGCAAAGTAAGAGGTTTGGGATAGAGAGATGGCCTGGGAGGGCCCTTCCTGAAACAACTTCCCGAGACTGTCTTGCTGGGTGAGGTACAGGGCATTGAAAGGTGTCCTTCGGTAGTGGATCTGTGGGCTAAGCTGAGCACTTCCGTCCCTGACTTTTCCTAACACCAGGAACAGGCATTTACCCGATCTCACCAAGACTTGCACATGCCTGTGTAATGGCATTGACTGCAGAAACACCAAAACAAGCAGACATTAACACAGCGGCCATGAAGCCAGCTGGCTGCAACATGCAGAGACAGGTTTCATTCTGATAGGCCCGCCACAAAAAGGTGCTAGCCCTCACCTTGCAAACTAAAAACACCTATCAGGATTCCTCATCAAATTTGATCAGGTTTGGGATAATGATGCACACTAACCAATAAATTACAGTCATAAGCTTACTCAGGCTGGTCATAATCTCTCTATGGGAGCTACATTACAGAAACAGTGAGAAATCGGTCTAAATAAGTTAATTAAAATTTTTATTGCTTGACAATACCAGACTCATCTGCCTATTTCCGTAATTGAGTTTCACTTGTCAATAAAGCGGCTTCCCCAACTCTTGCCAGATGAGCTTTATCCGAGTGGGTTCCATTGTTTTCACCTGACTCTGATTCTCTTTTCCTGTGCTGCAGTCTCTAACTAGTTTCTCTTCTGACTCATACTCTGTATGTGAGTGTGTGCATGGCAGGAGGACACATATACATGTACATGTGCGTGTGGATGCATTTACACACGTGGGCTCCTACCCTGCGTCCACTTATCACCAAGCCTTTTTTTTCTCTCTCTCTTTTTTGAGACACGGTCTTGCTCTGCAATCCAGGCTGTCCAGGCTGGTCCTGAACTCACTATGCAGCCCAGGCTGGACTTATTAGTAATCCTCCTGCCTCAGCCTCCTGAGTGCTGGGATGACAGGTGTGTGCCACCACGCCCAGCTTATGTGGTGCTAGGGAATTGACATCACCAAGGTTTTGTGGTCTTGTTGGTATTTTTTCTTTTAGTTTTAGCTTTCTCCTCTAATGTGTTATACAATGGTCAAATAACCTGATGGTACCTTCCTGCCAAGCGTGGCAATTAGAAGAGGAGCACTATGGCAGTTATACGTTGGATTCCCAATATCCCCCCATAAAATTGCATACCTAGGAATAAACCTAACCAAGAAAGTGAAGGACCTCTGCAATCAAAATTATATTAGAAAATAGAAAGACTTTCCCTCTTCCTGGATAGGCAGAATGGTCATACCGCTAAAATTGATGTACAGATTCAGTGCAGTTGCTATCAAAATGCCAATATCCCAGAACTTGAAAAAACAATTTATATGGAATCAGAAAAGACCCAGAATAGCTGAAGTAATCCTCAGCACGACAAAAGCAGGTGTCATCATGATTCCAGACGTTGAGTTATATACAAAGCAACAGTAATTTTTTTAAAAAACCATATGGTATTGGCACAAAAACCGACAGATAAATCAATGGAACAGAACTAAGGATGCAGAAGCAACCTCAAGTACCCTTAGCTACCTGATCTTTAACAAAGGAGCCGAAAACACACACTGGCGAAAAGACAGCATCTTCAGTAAACAGTGCTAGGAAAGCTACCTATCCACACGCAGAAGAATGAATCCAGACCCACACCCATCGCAGTGTACTAAAATCAAACCAAAGTGAATCCAAGACCTAAATGTTGAAAGGGAAACACTGAACCTTTGGGAGGACAAAATAGGTAAAACTATTGAAGATGTAAGTGTGGGCAGAGACTTTCTCAGTAGAACATTTGATGCAAAAATAATAAGCCCCAGAATTAACAAACGGGATCATGTCAAGTTTAAAAGATACCACTAACAGAGTGAAGAAAATTAACAGAATGGGAAAGACATGTATCACTTACACTTAAGACAGGTGGCTAATAACTAGAATACACAAAGAACTGAAGAAAAATAAATCCCTCAAAATCAAAGATTCAATTCTAAAATGAGCAATTGGAATGAATAGACAGCTCCCAGAAGAAGTACAAATGACCAGCAAATACTTGAAAAAGTGGTTGACACGCTTAGCCATTAGGGAAATGAAAATCAGAACAACACTGATATACCATCTTAGCCCAATGAGAATGGCTTCTATCAAGAACTCAAAAAGCAAAAGATGCTGGTGAGGATGTGGAAGGAAAGGAACCCTGTCGCAATGCGGGTAGGACTGTGAACTGGTACACCCATTATGGAAAGCTTTATGGAGAGACCTCAAAAACTGAAAATAGATATGCCACTTGACCCTCTGATCTTCCAGATATATATCTAAAACAGTTAAAAGCACCATGTAACAGAGATACATGCATGTATACCCACGTTTATAGCGGCACGACTAATAATAGCTAAATCGTGGAAGTTGCAGAAATACCCACCAAGAGAACAATGAATAAAAATGTTATACACACACACACACACACACACACACACACACACACACAATGGCGTACTACTCTGCCATAAAGACAGATAGATTCAAGTCATTCATAGGTACATGGCTACAACTTGGAACCACTGTGCTTAGTAAAGTGAATCAAACTCAGAAGATTAACATGAGAAACCCAGAGAACACATGAAAAATAATAGAGTCAAACAGGTGCAACATTACAAGTAAGAAGGGATGGTGGGGAGTGGGGCTAAGAGAGAGAGAGAAGGTGAGGGGAAAAGAATGTAAATTGATGCAATATGCACATGCACAAAATTTTCAGGTTCAAAGTAATCATTGTGAATCACAAATACATTCTGATAAAAAATGGAGGGAAAATTATATATTGGAACATCATAGGCCTCCACAAAACTCAGTGACTTTAAATCACAATCATGTATGATTTCTCACACCCTGGTGCTCCTACAGCTGAAGATCTGCTGAGAGTCCTCTGGTCTAATTTGGGGGAGAGACTGAGAAATGTGGTCTCGGTTCTTGCAACTTCATGCTAGCCAAACATTATGTTATTAAGGAGGAAAAAGAGCCGATATTCAGGGATGGAAATCTTGTTTTGTAGCAGATGATAAGTCACTGAAGAATTCTGAGGAGGGGACTAACATATCTGGTTTGCAGGTTGGAACAACTGAAGAATGCTCTGTAGATTCAAAGTGATAAACTTCTGGCCTCAGGGAAGGCCCCAAATTAACGGTCTTTCCTATAAAGCAGAATAGTGTAATTGTCTATTTTCTCCCCATCTCCTTTTCCTTACACTCCAGTTTGAGTAAGAAGTAGGTCAAAATCCCCACCTCGGTAAGTTAGAACACTACCACTGCTGAGTCACCAAAGACAAGAAGAGTGAGCCAAATGGGCCTGAGCTCTTCAGCCTGTTTCCAAAGAATTTAAAGTCCCTCCCCCAATTCCAAGAACAAGCAAACAGTTCTAACCTTCCTTCAGCGTCCACCAGGAGCCACACGTGGCCTGGAAAATAGCAGGTGAAGGGGTTTGTTCTAAGGTCAAGAGGTGGGCAGATGGGTACATGGTTGGTATCGCATGCTTACAGAATGAGAGAAGAGTTCTTTTAACCCCTAACCTGGGCAAATCAACTTTATTTAGAGTAACAATGTTAAGGCATGACTCAACTTGCTTTCTTTATATCCTTCTGTTTATATTTTTATTGTGAATGTGCATTTGTTTTTAGATAGAAAAAAATGTTTAAAACACCCAGAATGCTGCCTCTGTAGCTCTCATGGAAAGGGGAACCTCTGGCCAGAAAACAGCTTATTAGTTCTTGTCAGTCAGCCAAGTGGGCGCTCTTGGATTAGCAGAGAAAAACCTCCTCTTCTCACCAAACCGCCACAACCGGATGGGACAGTCTCTGCTATTGGCCTGTCAGTGCTCCCTTCTTCCTATCGGTCAGCTTTGGCCCTGCCCTGCTCCACACATCCAGATTCTGTTAATTTCATCAAACAGCTTCCAGGTACCTCTCCTGTGCCAGGAGCCAAGGATGCAGAGATGACTAAGCCTTGGCCCGCCGCCTGGAGGCGCTCACGTGGAGAGACCTATTAGGACTGGCCTGCTCCGGCGGTAGGAATCTGGCTGGCGCTGAACGTCCGCGCTCTCTGGCAGATGGAGAGGGAGGGGCTGAGGCAGAAGGGAACGCCTGCAGCGACAGAGCCCAGAAGGGATTTTATTTCACCACCCCCACCTCCTGGAAGAAGCCAAACTAGGGATAAACAGAGCCTCGGCCCTGCCTGAGAACAGAGTTCCAAATGTGCCCGTCTCTACCACTCCCTTCCCTTGTCGCCTTAGGATGCCGCGCACTGGCCTCCAACCTTGCTCTCTGCTGCACTGCTAGAAGAGGAATCTGCTAATGGTGGGAGCCAAGGCTTCCTGAAAAGGATGCCGCACTGTGCGGGCAGTGTTCACAAACAGGCGCCCTGGCCGTGTTCAAACTTCCTCGGGGCTGGTCTCCCCATTCCAGCCCTGTCAGTCCTGAATGACTGCCGTTCAGCCGGTGGGTTTCTTTGCGAGAATCAGTCACGGACCTGCGGGGTCTTGGGTGGGCACCAGTGCTCCCTCTGCCTCCCTCAGACTAGAAACTGAACTATTCAGAGCCTGATCTAAGGTGGTTCTTTCTTCCAGCCTATTAGGTTAAATTCAGTATCACCTGAAACTCAGGATTATTGTGTGACCCCCAAGGACTCCCAGGAGGCCCTCTCAGCTAGGGCAATTCTCCCTCCCTGCCGCCCCTTGGAACCAGCCCCAACAGGCAGGAGGCGCCATTATCCTGGCGGCCGGGAGCAGGGCCTTCACACAGTGAGATGGAGACGCACTCTGGAAAGTCTCAGGGCATCAATATTTCATGCCGCTGGAGCTGTCTTTGTTTTTATGCAAATTGTTCAGGCTGCCAGATGGGCAAAGGCTGGCAGCGTCATCCATCACCAGGCTGTTCCCTCCTCAGCAACCTTGCCGGCTGCCAGAGTCCGCAGGCTGGCCTCAGCTGTGGCCCGTCTGCACGGTGGATGTAGGCCCCGTCCTGAACACTGTGGGGGTCACCGAGGAAGCTAGAGGCCAGACCTGTGCTCTGGGGGTGCTTGCAGATGGACAGAACTCAGGATGAGATAGAGGCATCTGGTCACTGGAGTATCATGCCTTGTAGCTGTTATTTTAAACCAGAAAAAAAAAAAAAAAGTAGCGAAGGCAGAGCAGGGTATTATCCCGAGTTTGCAGTTGGAAAGCCAAGGCTCAGCAAAGCTAATGAAATTAACCAAGGTCATCCCGCATTCTGGTTGGCAGACCTGGTCCCTGGGTTCCCTCCATACTCCAAGGTCTTGTTTCTAATGTAATACCACTGTAACCCCTAAGACTGACCCACTAGAACCCTTCTGGACAGAGAAGGCAATGAGACACAGCTGCTGAGACCAGAAGGCTCTGCTCCTCCATCCCTGCCTGCCCATCAGCTGCACGGTTCCCAGTGCAAGTGGCCTTGTCTCCCCACAAATGCCGCTGACCCTACCAGCAGCCTCAGCCTGGCCACGCTGGCCCTTCCCTGACTCCCAGGGCCTGAGCCTACTTCTGGGAATCTAGCCAATGGCCACTTTCCCCAGCTTAGGGCTCTGCCTTCTCTTTCCAGTTTTTACTTCCTCGGAATCAGATACGAGTGACACCCGAATGCTTGCGCCAGGGATGCCCCGATATGGACTCACTATGCCAGTGCAGGTGTGCTGACATCCAAGGGGAGGTCTGCCTTATGGAGACTTGCAGCTATCCATACCAAGCCTCCTGCACTACTAACCTCTGAGCTGAGTTTGCACACCCTACAAGCTTCTCCCTATGCTATCTTTCCTAAAAGTACCGCCAGCCTGTCCCTTACTTTGCCCCCCAGGCCCTTCAGTCTTCTGTATCTGCCCCAGTTTCCCTAACTGTGCTGAGGAAAGGTCCCAATCACAGCATCTCATCTTGCTTGGTGGATCCCACACTGCAGGATTTCAGGTCAGCACCATAGAAATGACACACACTGGTGCTCCCTGTAAAGACACGGTCCCACGGTTAGAGGTAACAGGGATTGGTCAATTCTTCTGTGATGTCACTAACCTGGAGGCAGCTAAGCCAAAGGTTACCATAGAGCAGCCCTGCCAGAGAGCAATTGGGAATCCTGCCATAACTCACTGGGTGACTTTGGGCAAGGCACAGCCCTTAATGCCTGTGTAAGTCTGCAGTCAGATTCAGGAACTCCTAGGGCTCCCCTAAAGCCACACCACTGACCAGTGATGACCATTCCTAACTTCTCTTTCCTCTTTGTACCCCTCCCCTAGCACAAGGCCAGACGGGAGGCAGTAAGTGCCTGTAGTCGAGGTTGTAGTGCTCCAACAACCTCTGGACAAGTTTCACACAGTGGCTGGAAAGCCGACTGTGCCCATAGGGAGATTTCCACAAGGAGAAGGCCAAAGCAGACCATGGTGACCCCATTCTGTTTCCGAATTCCACTCTCAGTCTTGGTGCCTCACTCAAGAAGCAAGAGCAGAGTCCCGCAGGCCACGTCCTGTGACTGTATAGTTTCTTTTCACCCTTGCGTCACAACGAGCTAGCAAGATAGACAGCAAACTCCTTCAGTGCCAATGAACTGAGCCTCAGAAAGGTGAAGAAATGTACCAGGGTCACATCACCAACCTTTGAACTCCGATCTAAGTCCAGCACTCTCCATTCTACAGTGATCTGTTGAAGAGATTGTGAGGTTATACAGGCAGGATGATCCTGACTTTGCCGAGCAAATCAGGTACACCCATGCCTTCTTTTGCACATACCAAGAATACCTTCTCCAAATCTCTTCTTGCATTCTATAAACAAACTCCTCTGCTCCAAGAGATCCCACTTACTCTGCAGGACTAAGCTCCCGCTGCTCCTGAGAGGTGAGGTCCTCTCCCTTTTCTTAGCTTCTTCTTCAAGCCCAACCTAAGAGATTCCTCCCCTGTGCTCCCATAGGAAAAAAACCTATTCTTTTCTCATGTATTTAACAGCTCTGTTTATTGAAGCCTCTCAGACATCAGATTCAGCGCAGGAAGACGGACATAAGATGTCTGTCAAGTCCTCCCAGCATCCCATGAGTCGATTCTTGGTGTTTCCACATAACACACAGCTCTGTCTTTTCTGCTTTCTGCACCTCTCCTACCGCTCTATTTCCGTCTCCAGCACGGAGCCCAGTGCCAGGTACGCAGCAGATACTTAGCACTCCTGTGTGTGGATGGAGAGAGCCTACTTGCACCACTTGCCGATCTGTCTTCAGGTTCTGAGAGAGGGAGCCGGTCTGCACCGGCTGCAAACCGTGGAAATGAAAAACGTGACCCTGCGCAATCAGATCTGATGGGAGTTTCTTCCCTGACCTTGCGGGAAATAGCTTCTTGTTGATTTCTACCCTTTAGACTCAGTCTCCCCTGCCTCAGGCTGCCTCTATCTCTGCCTGCCAACTCTAATCCCAGCACATACAGTTAGAGCAATACAGGCTCCCTGAGGGGTGCCCAGCCCTGGTCACCCTTTTGCTCCAGAAACAGGAGGATGGGAGCTTGGGTCAGAAGGGCAGGCCTAGACTGAAGCCTGAGAGGCCCCAAGATCTGATAGGGGAGTTTATTTTTCATGGCTTGGTGTCTAATTGGTCAGGTGGAGGCCCAGGGCCCCTGGCTCTGATCCCAGTACGGAAGTGGTAAAAGATCCATAGGTCAAAGTGGAGAGCAAAGAGATCAGGTTCTTGGGCAAGGACCAAATTGAACAGTGTCACTTGGCCTGCACCCTGGAGAGAACAGAGCAGAGCGTATGTCCAGGTGAGGAGCCAGGAGAACCGGGAGGTCAGGCCTCAACTGGGCAGCCCTGGAAACTGTAGCTACCGGAGAAGTACCAATAGACCAAAAGTTTCAAGAGTCCAAGCACGCATGGCACGCAGGGCTCAGGGCCTCACCCCTAATTCACATAGAACACCTTCTCTGCAGGCTGTTTTGTAACTAGACTTCCGTGCAAATTCTCCTTTGAATAAAGATGATGAAGAGGAGGAGGAGGACTCACCCTGCCTAGGACTGGACATGCTCTGGGTTGCAAACCAGGCTCCTTTCTCCCTAAACACCCAGCCTCAGGGTCAGCCAGATGAGGCAGTTACAGTGGTAACCTTCATTGGTAGACAGACCACACTCCAACTCTAACTGTGTTGCAGCCTGTGAAGACACTACTCGGTGTAGATGCCCTCCCTCCCAAGCGCCCCCCACCGGGCATTAGAGCATTGCCGTTGGGGGCCTCCACGGCTTTGTATTGCAGTCAGGACCTCCTCTTCGTGGCTCGTTTCTACACTCTTTTCTCAGCCTGCATCACGTTCCTTTAGCTCAAATACTACTGCTCAGAGAAGCCCTCACTGTCTTCTCAGACAGCCCCTCAGGAGCCCGCAGCCCCCTGTACCTGGTACACACGTTTAGCACAGCATCTGGAACCACAAGTGTACACTCACATTTCTGTGCTCCCATCTAGGGAGCTCCAGCAGCTGGAACAAGCAAATCTCCCTTGTGACTCAGTTTTTCCATCTGCAAAACAGACATAATAACAGAACACGTCTCTGTTGCTGTGGAGATCAAGAGAGGAAACACAGGCCCTGTACTTGGACTCTGAACACCCAAAGTGCTCAAAAATGTTAACTGTTGTGAATAGCCGCATTTAGAAGATCTTCGTGATCAGTTAGTTCCATAGTCTGTTTCCTGCACATTTTCCCCAACATGACTTACACATGCGCAACTCAAACACATTTGTTTTCTTCTCAATTGATTCCTCTGACAAAGATGGCAGGATGCTGGGCCAATAAGAGGACAGAAGCAACGTTAGGAATAGAAGACATTCGAAGAGTGCAGCTTTTATCCTTAGAAAACCTGCCCCTCACCCATCCTTTATGGCATTGTATTATTCACCTGTGAGAGAGGTGTCTGACTTCCTCATTGGCCTGGCAATCTGTCCAGAGAGAGCAGTATCCCTAGAACTTGGCATAGTGCTTGTCTTCCGGTGCAACACTCTCTCACCGTTGCATTCTTGTTGGGCTGCCCACTGCGGCCCATGAGCACCTTGAAAGTATTCACATTTGTCCCCCTGCAACTCAAGCACCTGGTACAGTCTCTGTGCCCAGTCACTAGTGTGATGGTTAATAGTGCTCATCAATGTGACTGAATTGAGGGATGCCTAAAAATTGAGTAAAACAATCTCTCTCTCTCTCTCTCTCTCTCTCTCTCTCTCTCTCTCCCTCTCTCGCCCCCTTTCCCTCTCTCTTTCTCTCTATCTTTCTAGTGTGTGTGTGCGCACATGAGGGGGTGTGTGTGTGTGCATGTTTCTAGAGATAATTTGCATGTAGGTCACTGAAAGGAAAGGGGAAAGATAAGCCCTGAATATGGTGGCACTGTCCGACAATCTGGGGCTCTATCTGCCTCATATTAGGGCTGTTGCATTGGTCCCTCTTACTCTGAGGCTTCCTGATTCTTGGACTGAGCAGCTGCTGGTTTTTCCAGCTCTCTAGCCTGCAGGTGCTAAATGGGAATATTCAACCTCTGATCATGTAAACTAACCTAATAAATCTCCTTTTATAATGGGGTGTGTGTGTGTGTGTGTGTGTGTGTGTGTGTGTGTGTGTTCTATTGGTTCCGCTTCTCTGGAGAACACTAACATAACCAGTTGTTGAATAAATGAAATTTTTAATTAACTAATTTAATCTAACCAGAGCTGTCTATTGCCCATAGGTTGTCACTCCTCATCCCTTGTAAACTAGGAGCCAAGCTGCTTTTCAGATGCCTCAGAATAAAGGAAGCTGAGTCCAAGCTAGGCTGATCCCAGCCCTCCAGGTGAAAGAAGGTGTCCTAGGGTTGCCAGGAAAGCTTGTTCTTGGGCCTGGAATGAGAGCGGGGAGGAGGAAAGGACTACTAAGTACCAAACGGAATTACATGAAAAGAGTGGCAAGAGCCTGGGCTAGTTAGAGGGGCAAGGAGAGCTTGATCTCTGTGTTTGTTCATCAAGACCTGACAAGCCAGACAAGGCCGTTTCCCTGACCACACCTATGCCTGCAGAGAGCATCTGCCTATCAAATGTGATGACCGGCTGACCGAGTCTTCGTAATTATATAGGTTGCAAATGGTCATATCCTATGATTGACTCAAAGGAAAACAATTTTGCCTGTAGTCACTTGCGAAGCACTCCTGCAACCTCTCTGTTTGTCCCTTGGCTACCTACCTATGCATTTTTACCAGCTTTTTCCTCAAGGAGAAAATAAAGTAATGCCCTTACCAAGAAACCAAGAGCATTTAGGGGATGTTCTGGAAACTTTTAAGCAAATCTGAGATTTTTTTTGTAGACACTAGGCAATGAGCTCTTTCAAACTGGAGTAGTCAATCTATTCCTACGTATTTGTCCAAAGGAAATAAGTGCATGAATTCATACAGAATGGGGCATGAATATTCACAATAGCTTTATCTGTTGTAGCCAGAAACAACCCAAATGCCCATCAGCAAGTGAAGAGATAAAAATTGTGTAATATCCATAAATGAAGTACTACACAACAATAAAAAGGAATAAACTATTGTCACACGCAATAATATGGATTTATCTTCAATTTTGAGTGAACAAAGACACACACATACAAGTTTATGATTCTATTTATACAAAATTCTAGAAAATTTCAACTAACCTATAATGATGAAAAGCAAACTTGTAGATGATTGAGAACTGGAATGGGGAGAAGAAGGAAACATTACAAAAGGCCTCAAAGAAGCTTTTGGGAGAAGTGGGACTTTCACTAGGTTGATGGTTGTGATGGCTTAATGGGCATACATCTGCATCAAAACTAACCAAATTGTACACTTAATATGTACGATTTATTGTATGTTAGCTATATCTAAATAAGCCTATCTTTAAAAATCAATAAGAGGTCACGATTATAAAAATTATGTCTAGGGCACAGCCTCAACCATGCTGATAGATTCTATTCTGTATACCAGGATCCAGTATAGTGCTTGCCACATAGGGACCCAACAAACGTTGCTAAAATTAAAACAAATAAATAGATATTGACCATTCTGACTAATTAGGCCCAAAAGAAACCTTTTCTTCTGGCTTGGTCAGATCTGCCAGGACATATGAAGAGCATGGACAGCTTTAAAATGGTAAGTCTGACCAACATTAATTCCCTAGCAGAGCTGTGAGAATATACTTCATGAGTTTCCCCTTTCTCCTGCCCTCTCCAATTCACAACCCCTTCAGATAACTTACTCCTCAGAAAAACCTCAATATTGGTCCAAAGGAAAAAATAACCACGCATAGACCTGGAACTACTTCTACCACACAGCCAGCACGTGTACATATGGGGCCTCTCTGGGGTGGGGAGGTCAAGTGCATCCCCTGGGCACTGCTTCCTGCCTCGGCGAAGCAGAACATGCCAGACATTCTGGATTCTCTATCCACTAGGTTTCTAGCCTCTTGCCTACACCTCACAGGACAAGGGCAGCCAGGCAACCCCAAGAAAGCAAAAACAAATGGAAGTCACAGAAGAAAGAGGAAGATGAAAGTGTTAAGGACAGAGCACCCTTTATTGATGAACTTGTCAAATATTAAAGAGAAGCTCTCCAAAGAGCTGAGCTGTCGTGTGGCCAGGGCAATCATAATGGATCCCAATCCAAGCTGAGACCAGAACTCAGACTTTGATTCAATGAGTTGGTAGGGCAGTCACCAGGCTTTCTGGAGTAACAATCCTCCCCAAAATGAAGGCCCACAACAAATCAACAGAGCATTTGGCTATCTTGTTCACAGGAAAATTATCTAGCCTCCCATGAGGAACAGCAAAAGGGTTACCATCCCCAAATGGCCCTAGGTACCCATCAATAGAGCCTCTTTGGAGTTATGGTGCTGTGTGTCCAAACCCCAAGAAAAAAAAATCTCTAATTGCCATAAAATTTGCCAATTACCTCCAAGAAGCCTCAGGAGACTAGGACAAGACTGGACAGTTTTATGGAGGAAGTATGGGGAAGATGCTATGATTTAGGCCTGAAATTTCCCTCAAAAGCCTCATGTTTTTTGAAAATGAGTCAATCATGGGGGTGGGGGTAATCTATTGATTTTTGTGTGATGCTAAGAGGTGGGGCCTGATCAGAAGAAGCAGATAACTGGGGACAAGATCTGGAAGAAGTGTATCGCTGGGGTGTCACCTGGAAGGGTATAACTCCCCCACTAGCTCCAGCCTTCTCTTTCTCCCTTGGCTTCCTGTCTTGCTATGCCAGAAACCACTTCTTTTCAGCTAGGTCTCTACCGTGTACTTCCACCATTGCAGGCTTCTCATGAATGGACTGAGGTCTTCTGAAACTGAGAGCTAACATAAACCTTTTCTCTCTTGAGTTGTGAATGTCAGGTTTTGTGTCCCAGAGGTGAGAAAGTGCCTAAGATAGAAATGGGTGTCAGAAAAGTGGGGTTGTTTTTGTGACTTTACCTCACAATGGGTTTTAGAAGTGTTTGAAACTGGTTTGTGAGAGGAGTTTGGCTTATAGCCAAAAGAGAAGCCTTAGAAAGCTGTAACCCAAGCTTGATGGAAAGTTCTAGCTGAAGCTCAGAAAATCAGAATGTCAATAGAAGTGTAGACGTAAAGACTAGGCTCCAGAGGTTTTTAAATAGGAAAGAGAGCATGTTGGCTTTTGGTCAAGAAACCATGTGTGCTATGCACTGGCAAAGAGTGTATTAGTGTTTTGCTTCTGTCCTGAGACTTTACCTAAAACTAAGATTAAGGTCAGTTGAACCACTTCATCTGGCAAAGGAAATTTCAGGGCAACCTAATGTTCATGCTGTCACATGGTTACTGCTTGCGACTTTTAACAGCTCTATGCTCAGTATCAAAAAATGGCAGAAGAAAACGAGGTAAAAAGTTTGCAGGTTTGCTAGAAAGAATGTGACTGCAAAGTTGGGACAAAAACCCTTCTTAGTTGTTGGAAAGATCAGCATTAAAAAGAAGGCAAGTACTTAGAATCAAAAGTACAAAAAGATGCCTTGAGGCATGTCAGGAATCAGCAAGATCCCACACTTTCCCAGTTCAAGAGTGCAAAAACAAAGACTGCTTTGGAAAAAAAAAAAGTTAAGGTGCATCCTGTAGGGAAACATAGGGAAGTGAATCTCTGAAGAGTTCAGCCATCTATGATCTCAGAGGCCTCTGTGGCTATAGTTCAAGGGGACCAGACTTTGGTGTCACCCACATGGTGCTGGTGTTACAGGCATGCAGAATACAAGAGTTGTAGAATTCTGCAGGCTTCCACACAGATTCCAGAAGGCCTTGGAAGCCAGGCAACATGCCCCTGCTTTCCTGTGCTGCTAAGAGATAGGACCAATCAGTCGGTATGACCTAGAAGGATATAATTCCTTCACTATCTCCACCCTTTGATCTCTCATGGATTCCTGTTTGGACATCCATAAACAACTTCTTTCCAGCGAGGGCCTCCAAAAGACCATATTGCCAAACACCCATGAATGGACTGAGACCTGAAACTGAGAACTAAAATAAACTTTTCCTCCCTTAAGCTGTGGGTGTCAGGTATGATGTCTAGCAACAAGGAAGTGACTAAGACAAAAGGGATCGGATCTGTAAATAGGGTGATGCCAAAAGAAGGGCCTAAGGCCAGTATGGAGCAGGGAGCTCTTAAATATGCAGAGGACCTGAGGTAAAGCCTGTGGACCCCAAAGGCAATATCACCTATTTTTTAACAGTAACAGGCATTCTGCACATTGTAGTTTACAAGTAGCAGTTTATATCCAAGGGGTCACTAGTCATGATTCCTTACTACAAAAGGCCAAAGAACAACGATTCTAGTGTTTTACATGAATTAATTCAGCTAAACTTCCCCATGACACTAGAGGGAGGTACTATTAATCTTTTCATCCCCATTTTATAGATGAGAAAACAGAAACTCGGAGAGGTCAGACAATTTGCCCAAAGTCACACAGCTGGCAGCTGAGCCCAGATTTGAACCCAAACAATCATCTCCGAAGACTGTGTGCTGAATATTGTGCTATGTTGACTCAGAGAGATTGAAGAATATATTCAAGGTGACCAGCTACTCAATGCCATGAGACCTAACACATGGTATTCTGACTCTAATGCGGTTTTATCCTACTTCTCTCCTGTTCCTTCTTGCCATTTGGTAACACCCCAACAGAATCCCTCCAGATGGTGAGGGCCAGGGCAGTTCCCTAAGGAGCATGACATCAGAAGGGCCCTGAGCAGACAGAGGGAGGAGAAGGGTGTAGGTAAGACGCTCTCTGCTTTGCTTAGGCAGTTGCTATTTGATCAGATTCCCCATCCTAAGGCCTTCAATGCTCTTCAGCTAGCCCCCATACCCCTGTGGAGATACCACTTCCCGGTGGAGGGGCTCCTTCCCAATATGGGCTCTCCTCCAAGCCAAGACCCTTCCAGGGAGCCTGAACAGGATCTGATTGGAGTTCAAAAAAAGTCTGTACAGCAAATCAGTCAGGCCAGATTCCGTCCCCCAGGTCCAGGGATACTAACCAAGCCCCCTATGTGTATCCCTCGCTCTTGTTCTCCTCACAGGCAAGAAGGCAGGGGCCCACATATGACAACCTGATTCCAGGATCAGTCACTGAGGAGCCCAGGAAAACCAGGCCTAACCTGGTCACCATTTGAGACAAGGTCTCCTATGTGCTGGGGTAAACAACAGAGAGATGCCGGCCATTATTACTACCCCTTTCTTGCGGGCATTCTACCACAGCTTTAGGAAATACTCCAAGTCAGGAGCTAACTCAACCTCTGCATCAGGGACTGACCGGATCTTCACCACAGAGTCAGATACTGCACTTCCCTGAGCTTACCCTGCCACCCTGCACTCTTCCACCCACCACGGCTGTATCTCCCCCTCTCAAGCTTCCTCAGAGGCAGAAACAGCCCGGGTGATCCTATTTCACAGAGGGATTGGATTTCTGAATCCCAGGTGTCCGCTGGGCAGGCTCCCTCCTGTCAGTCCTCCTGTGAGCCCTGAGACCAGCGCATCACCTCCACCATGGAGAGCTGACCGAGCTGGAGCTCTACAGGCCAAAGAAGACACACTTTCTCTTCCATCACTCCTGCCGGTGAGTACTTGGCCACACTGTTATGCTTTGATTCACCCTTCAATCTTTGCAGCTGGTTCTTAACTGCCTTATCGAAGGCCTCCTTCTCCCAGAGTTCCTGAAGCATTCTGGGGAAATTCAGTTGCAGAAATGGCAACAAGCACAAGCTGCCCAGACTGGCTCACTTCCCAGCATGATCTTAGGGATATGCATCCTTCTGAGATTCCTAGCCATTTAGCCTTGGCCCTTCCAGGAATACTGGTGTCAGTCTGGACTTGGCTTTTCCATCAGAAGAAGCTATAGCTTTCCTCCACGTACACATTCCCACCCACTATGCACATTTCTGCTCCAGAAATTCTTGACCCTTCCTGGAGTTTAAGGAGGCTCCAGAGGCCTCCATAAACCCCCAGCTCAATGCCCCCGATAGGAGCTGATAGACAAGCAAGTCTAAAGAAGCCAGAGCAGGAGAATTTCAGCTGGAAGATGGGACAATGGCCTCTGTGGTGTTCTGTCAGGTGCATACAGCTCCACCACCAACCCCACACCCACAGGCAGATGTCTGCAATTTCACCAAAGGTTCTTTGCTCCATAGTCCACACCAGTCAATGAATTATTCAACAAATATTTTCAGAGGCTCTTCTGTGCACAAGACCACATATTGTAGTAGGCACTGGGGTGTTACAAGGCTATGAATCTTCCCTGAAAATCTCTCTGTAGACATTATTATTATCCTTGCTTTACAGATGAGGTCACAGGGCAGAATGCAGAAGAAGGAGAGGTTAAGTAACTAGGCCAAGGTCATATAGCTTGTGAAACCCTGGAGTACAGCTCAAGTTTTAAATGAAAGAGCTCTTCCCTTTGTCGTCTGTCCCTTTAGGAAGATAGCTTTGTCCCTGAGCAGTCCCCACAGGGAGAAAGGCAACTCCTACGCTGCGCCATCACCACTCTAACAAGAAAGAGAGCCATGTGACCAGCCACCTGCGCCCCCTGTATTCCTCCTTGTCTTCTTCAATTGCTCCAAGCAAAAGAAGGCTCTCCTGCTCCAAAGGCAGAGAGATGAGATGGCAGAAGGGGGTGCTGCAGCACACCCGGACACTGACACCTGTGCAATGCCGGCAGTTTCCTTTCTGTAAGACTGCATGGCAGTCTGCTCGTGTGTGTCTATGTATTTGCACCTGACTACGTGTCTATGTGTTCAGATGTCTTAGTAGGTTTGTTACAAATAGCCATGTTGGTATGTATCTGCATGTGGTTAGATGTGGGCCTACATTTGTATGTGTTTGTGTGTGTCTGTCCCAAGCATAGCCCTAGGCAGAAGGAACGATTCTACTTGAAAATCACGTGTAGGAGTGGGTCTGCGTCTACAGGGCTAGAGGATGAGGGAAGAGTGCTGGATCTGGAACCAGAACGCTGGGGTTTGAGGCACAGTTTTGTAACTAGTATCTGGAAGATCCTGGACAGGTCATAGGCCTTTGTGAATTCTCCAGTCCTCAGGTCCTGAATGAGGATAGTAAACCACCAACCCTCAGGGAGCCTGGAAGGCTCAGCCCCTGGGAATGCGCGGTGAGCCTGAGAGTCAGTACCTGGAGTAACCTCCTCGCCCCTTGTGGCCCCTCACCCACTGCTGTATAGGGGCTCAGAGCACAAGCCACGGGAGTCACCCCCATCCTCTTAGGCCTCGGAACCATCTGGGCCATGACTTTCTCCCCGCTGATGATCACACATGTCCCAGCAGGCTCTGTGTAAGAAGTGATAGCCTTTGAAAGGGCCCAGCTGTGGAACCAGGAAAGCTGTAACACACATGTGCCAGTAGCTGGCCATCCCCACACGATCTCCAACCTAAGGCCCAACCGATAGCAGCCATGGCATTCACTGAGGACCCGCTACGTGCCACATGCTTCTGTAGGACATCGCTTTCTCACCACGCACTGAGGAGGCATGTACAACAAATACAGCCACTGTAAAGATGAGCAACCTTAAGTCAAGGGAGGAAAATTAGCTTGCCTTCCACCACGTACACAGTAAGCAGCCAAAGCAGGACGAGAGCCAAGCCAAGCCAAGCCTTTGCATCCGCCCCTAGAGCTTGGGCTCGCAGTCAGGCTAGCAGAGGGAGCCACTCGCTGTGGTGGGGAAAAGCTGAGGTCCCGGCAGCCCCCACTCCTCAGCCCTTGGTTCTCCACCCAGAACGCAGATCTCTGAGATGCTGCTGCTTTTGGCTTCAAGCTTTACCCACTGACGTCTCCGTGCCTGTCATCCTACCCTCTACGTTCTGCCCAGAAAGCCAGAGGAGGTGGGTATATGTGGTTATCTCTCACAAGAAGCCAGAGGACTTGGATGGGAGGCAGTCAGCAAATCTCTCCTAAATTCCTTCTTATCATTCCCTTGTTGGAGAAACTGGAGGCCGTGAAGAATTGAGTAACTTAACCCTGCCCACCGATAAGGCAGAGAGGACCAAAATCTCCTCTTACATCTCCCGGGGCTGGGTCTGTGGGTCCACGTAAGCTAGAGATGAGATTTGGTTGACAAAGAGGCAGGGAACAGAAAAAGGTGGATTTGAGAGCTATCTCAGGAGAATCAGGAGTTGGGATCTGGATGAACCTAGAAGGCCTCAGAGAGGAAACATCAAAGATGGAAGGAGTACGCAGTGGCCGGGGACTGCTTCCAGCAGGGCAGCAGCGCCCTCTTCTGTCCAGCTACACACACAGTCAGTGGTGGGCCTTTCACCCTTACCTTCCACTCATACGCTCCAAAACAGAGTGGGACCTGCTTGGTGCCAGGCCCAGATGCCGGCTCCTTCCCCCCAGCCCGCCCCCAGTCAGCTGCCAGCCCTACAGTATCTGAGCATGCCCACAACACAGTCCACATGCCTTCTCCCTGCAGTCTTGGGGCCCTGAGGCATAGCACACAGTTGTGTTTACAGAATGACATCTTTCAACCCTCCTCTAACTCTGTGACAGCTGCTGCCTCACCTGAATGTGGAGGAGGTGTTGAGGTTGCTAAGCAACCAAAGGCAACCTGTGGAGTAGGGACATAGTATGGACTCTGGACCCTGCCTGCTCAATATAGCTCTGTGACCTTGCAGAGGCAGACCTGAAGCTTCTAGCCACTGAGATCTGTTCTAGGACTGTCCTGGGAGAAGCATAGGCAGATCCCCAAAACTCTGCCCTCAAGAGATGCCCAGTGCAGTCAGGGATGAGACCACAGTGCCCCTAAAGACTGACCTGCATCTGTGTGCCAAAAGGATGGAATAGAGGGAACAGACATTGCTGGGAACGCTGTGGTCGGCACCAGGGCAGAGGACGTGAGCAGGGAGAGCCTCCCAGAAGGTTCAGTCCGGTCTGTGGCACTCCTAGTATGTGCCAGGCACTGTGCCATACACAACATCCAATATTTCATGATATCCCCAAAGACCCGAATGTATACTGAGACCAATTCGGAACAGAAAAGGGGAGAGTTTCAGAGGTTACGACATGCCTAAGCCAAGGAGCAAGTCTGTCTGGCTCTGGAGGAAGAGAAGCCAGTGAAGTCAGAAAACAGGACATCTAAGGTACTAGGAAACAGTGAATGGGCCAGCCTGCTCCCATGTGCCACGCGTTGAAGGGCCTAAAGATGACAAAGCTTCAGGAGATAAAATATGGATCAAATAATTGTGGCAAGAGATATTGTGGAGTGGAGTAGAAGTAGCTGTGTTGGGAGTCCTTAGGGAAAGTCCTCCCTTTGGGTGACATTAGAAATACAGCTCTCAGAGCTGGAGATACAGCTCAGTGGGTAAAGCACTTGCCTACCATTCATGAGGCTCCCGATTTGATTCCCTGTGCCGCCAAAAAAGAAAGAGAAGGAGGGGGATGGGGAAGTGGAGGAGAAAGAAGAGAAGGAAAGAAAGAATACAGCATGCTGTAGGTATAGCCTGTACACGTCATGACTTGGTTGAGGCCAGCCCAGTGTGTTCAAAGGCCAAAGAGGTCCGTTAATGTTATATGCTGTGCTAGGCTAACAGATAGATTATGAAAACAAGCAAATGTTGTAGAAGACTCTTGAAAATGATGCTCACTTCAGGCACAGGTGAGAGTTGAGCCTGGAATTAGAGAATGTCTAAGAAGGCCTTAGAGTGCTGGATGGATAAACAGATCTACGACTCCCAGTCTGGAACCTTCTTCAGCCAGTAGAGCAGACCCCAGTACCCTGGCCAGGGTCTGCAGCTCCAGAGCACCACCTTCTCCCATGGCTGGGTGGAGGCAGGCAGCCCCGGCTGTGCGTCCAAGGGAAGCATCAACTTCTATCTTGACCTCCAGGACATAGTAATGGCAGATGTCCTTTTAAGCAGGGTAAACTCTCTCCCAGGGCAAGCAACACCCGTCGCCCTCCACCAGGCTAAATGCCGAACACAAAGTTGCAGACAGCCAGCCTGCCTCGACACTGTGCAGTGGCAACATCGCTTGATATTCTTAGGGAGGGTGACCTGCGCAACATCTTCCCGGCAAGGGAGCAGCTGAGCTGGGTGGCCTCTGGGACCATAGCTGGCCCCAGGCTCCAGGGTGCATTTACTCTTTCTGTTTGCTGATCCCTGGTGGCAGAGCAGGCATGGTACTAGGCACCATGTCGAGGGCTTTGGAAGAGCTCACATGTGACCCACGCAGTTTTCAGACAGTCTTTATGTCTTCTCCTTTGGTCCTTACCCGAATCTTGAAGAATCATTGGCAACCATGTATTTTTACTTCCTTTTCATGTTTGCTTATCCTTTATACATCTTTATTAATATAAAGTAATGCACAGTAGACTTAAAGCATAAAACTTGACAGGTGCTGACATGTGACTTCCCATAATCAAGATCGAAAGCGCAATCATCATCTCTCCAAGAGCTCCCCAGGGGCCCTTTGTGATCCCACCTCACCCCCATTCCCAGGCAACTGCTGATCTCTTCCTATGCCTCTAACTTTGCATTTTCTAGAATTTTGCATTAATAAAGTTATTCTATGTGCATACCTATTTCTGGCTTTTTTTAAACCTCTGCCTCTGTTTTTATTACAGACAACAAAACAATATTGATGAGGTAGCGCAAGTGATCTCAAAGTAACACGGGCAGTGCAGGGGTCCGGGCCCCGAGCCCTGAGTGCTGTCTGCCAGTCCCGTTCACTCACCACACATCCATCCAGCCATTCATTCCCCAGAGATGAACTGAGCTCTTTGGTGGACTCCTCTCTGAGGAGCCACATTGGCACATAAAACAGACGTAGTTTCTGCCCTCCTGTGTTTGAAATTCCTCTTGCATTCATTCATTCGCCTGCTTGATAGCTAAGTGCTTACCAAATAATCACGCTATGTCCACAGAATCACTGTCTGAACGTGGCACTGTCTCATCGCTCTGGTCCCCCATCAGCTATTCTCCTACTTGCCACTAGATGCTGAGGTGATACAGGTAGGGATCAGAGGTAAATCTTACCCTCCGTGACCATGTAGGGTGGTGGGAAAGCCCTGTAAGACACTGCTACGGGCACTGAAAACCTGCAAGGGAGCCTAGGAGCTAAGGCTGACCCAGTGGTCATTGGCACTCCAAACTGAGTGAGAAAGCGTGATCTATACAGGCAAGCTAGGAGCACAGGGGAGGCAGGGACTCTCCCAGCCGGACCAGCCAGCGCAGGCTCCCCAGACAAGGTCCAGGCTGGACACTGTCTACATGAGCAGGGAAAGTTAGGAGAGACGGGGGAGGGAAAGTGTACGACAGGCAGGACAGAACAAGGACAAAAGCACGGAGGCAGGTTGAGGCAGAGCAGATGGGGAGGGTGGTGAGCCGAGAATTCCTGCTGCAACTCTTCACATGAAATGTGTTCTCTTCCCACAAGGATGTTATATTGGGTTTATATGTGGTGCAGAAGGGAGGGGAACGTGGAGAGTAATTCCTTGCATTTTAAAATAATTTACAAGGTACAAAGTGTTTGACTGTGAGACTTTACATTGCTCTCAGCGTAATCTTTCATATGGAAATTGCCATTATTTTGCCCATTTCACAGGTCAGGAAACTAAGGGCCATAAAATCCAGTGATTTTTCTCAAAAATATACAACACCTCAGTGGTGGAACAAAGCCTCCAGCCAGGTTTCTGGTCCCCAGGACTGGCTGTCTTTTCCCCAGGTCTATAATAATCCACATCTGCTAAAGAGGGCACATGGAGCCATCTGTGCAGCTAATCCTTCTCCAGGGTTTACACGTGCAGAGTCATGATTTGAACTCAGATCCAATGGTCTGTTCTCAGAGTTCTTAATCACTGCTCCGCTCTCTCCCCCAACCACTCTACCACTCACCAAGCATCGTAAGCAGGGCTAGCACCTGACGTGCTCAGCAGTGGATACATCCTTCTCTGATCCCACACAGGAACCCCATCGTAGAATGAGAAAGAGCCCGCACCAGGAGGCTATGAGACACTTGGGTTCAAGGCTCTGTCGCACCAGCTATGTGATCTTGGGAAGGCTACTTGCCCCCTTGGGAATCAATAGAGATAACATCTTCTAACATCACACAATTACCGTCATCGGGTGAGATGAGAGAATGAGGAGTATGAAGAGACTGCTACACTGTTACCTCAGGATATCTCTGTCACCTGTAAAGGAAACCACCCAAGGCCATGATCGCTACAGATTTTTACCTCAGGCTAGGTCCCTACGTTCCCCCCACAGTCTCTCCCATTCCAATTCAAGCTAGCATGAGCCTGAAGAAGGAATGTTAGTCTGCCTGTGAATATTCAAGCTCATTAGGCACATGCTTTCCTAACCTTCCCCTCAACACACATACACACGGAATTTAGTTCTCACCCCCCAAAAAATGATTTTTTTAAAGTGAAGTCCATGAACACCTTGGATTCAAGCCAAATATTTTGATGACTGGTGGCTTCTGAGGTTCATGTGATGTGGGCAAGTTGGCAAAAACAATAGCTGTAACGTAATCATCTTTCCACCAGGCATTTTACATATGCATTTCATTGTCTGTACTCTCACGGCCACCCTAAAAGTCACTTCCAGATGAAAGGCCCAAGGCACCGCAGCTTATTGCTGTAGAGGACACAGTTGATCAGCCACCCTGATTCCCACCTCTTCTCCTTTCCAACAGAATCCCGGCAAGATTCAGGTTTCTACTCCCTGGATTCACACATGCTCCAAGAGGTAGTAGTGGTAGGGGTGGTGAGAAGCTATAGATTTCTAGAAACCTATTGAAGACATAACCAAAAAGATGTATGAGGGACTTGTTTCTCAGCATGAAAGAAAAGACTTAAGAATAGGAATGGGAAGGGGAAAGTGTGAGTAGACCGAAAAACTTCCTACAAATACAAAATTATATTTATTATCAATAAAAATTAAACTTTCCCTTTTGTTGTGACCCTCTACGATTGTGTGTGCAGATCCTCCTTTGCAGGGGAAGATCTGCCCCTCTTTACCAGGCTCCTTCTGGGCGATTTCTAGTAGCTATTAGCATATGCAAACTCAGGGGGTTTCACTTCAGTGAAAAATGCTACCAAAACGGTGAAGACGTTCCTTCCCAAGCTAAAAATAAACCATTGTTTAATCCATTCATAAACCTTACCTCAATAATCGGCAGCCAGCTGTATCCTTGCCCAGATTTCAGACAATAAATCTCTTCTTTCCACAGCTCACAGCAAGTGGCGAAGACGGAGTGTCTTCATGCTGCTTCCCTGACCCCTTTAGAATGGATGTGTGTGGCTGGAAAGAAATGGAGGTTGCTCTTGTCAATTTTGATAACTCAGATGAAATCCAGGAAGAGCCAGGCTATGCCACGAACTTTGACCCAATGGGCCCAAAAGGCCGGCCTGGTAGCAGCCCCTTCTCCAACTGGAGGATCCTCATCAGTGACAGCGCCAACCATGAGACTGCCTTCTCTAAGCTTCCAGGAGATTACACTGATCCCCCTGGGCCTGAGCCAGTGGTCTTTAATGAAGGAAACCAGCGGGTCATCATCAATATCGCTGGTCTGAGATTTGAGACCCAGCTCAGAACTCTCAATCAGTTCCCGGAGACCCTTTTGGGGGACCGAGAGAAAAGGATGCAATTCTTTGATTCCATGAGAAATGAGTATTTCTTTGACCGGAATAGGCCCAGTTTTGATGGAATCCTGTATTATTACCAATCTGGTGGAAAAATCCGGCGGCCGGCCAATGTCCCTATTGACATCTTTGCTGATGAGATCTCTTTCTATGAACTGGGTAGTGAGGCAATGGACCAGTTCCGTGAGGATGAAGGCTTCATCAAAGACCCCGAAACTCTGCTCCCCACCAATGACTTCCACCGACAGTTCTGGCTCCTCTTTGAATACCCCGAGAGCTCCAGTGCTGCCCGCGGTGTGGCTGTGGTCTCAGTGTTAGTAGTGGTCATATCCATCACCATCTTCTGCCTGGAGACACTGCCAGAGTTCCGGGAGGACAGGGAGTTGAAAGTGGTCCGAGATCCCAGCCGCAGCACAAATGCAACAGCCCTCTCCCAGACCATGTTCACTGATCCTTTCTTCATGGTAGAGTCCACCTGCATCGTGTGGTTCACCTTTGAGCTGGTGCTCCGGTTCACAGTTTGTCCTAGCAAGGCTGACTTCTTCAGGAACATCATGAACATCATTGACATCATCTCCATCATCCCCTACTTTGCAACTCTCATCACAGAGCTGGTACAGGAGACAGAGCCAAGTGCCCAGCAGAACATGTCCCTGGCCATCCTGCGGATCATCCGCCTGGTGCGGGTCTTCCGCATCTTCAAGCTCTCGCGCCACTCCAAGGGGCTGCAGATCCTGGGGCAGACGCTGAAGGCCTCCATGCGGGAGCTGGGGCTCCTCATCTTCTTCCTCTTCATCGGGGTCATCCTCTTCTCCAGCGCCGTCTACTTTGCTGAAGTAGATGAACCAGAATCCCATTTCTCTAGCATTCCTGATGGTTTCTGGTGGGCAGTGGTCACCATGACAACTGTAGGCTATGGTGACATGTGCCCAACCACCCCAGGGGGAAAAATTGTGGGCACTCTGTGTGCCATTGCAGGGGTCCTCACCATCGCCCTCCCTGTGCCCGTCATTGTCTCCAATTTCAACTATTTCTACCACCGAGAGACTGAGAATGAGGAGAAGCAAAACATCCCGGGAGAAATTGAGAAAATCCTCAACAGTGTGGGCTCAAGAGTAGGCAGCACAGACTCTCTTAACAAGACCAACGGCAGCTATTCCACCCAAAAGTCCAGGAAGTGATCAGATTTCTTGGGTCTCTAAGTGTCTCTCTTTTTCTCTCCTCCTCCTCTCTGTCTTTTCTCAAAGACAAAACTGTATCTTTTATGACCGACAGACCATGCTGGACGACAAAGCCATTACAATAAATCCATATTGTTACTGTTTTCCTAAGTTACTTGTTCTCAACCCATTAAAGAAAGAGTTCCCTCTCCTTTCCTCTGATGGAGTAGTTCAGGTCTCTACCTGAGAATTATTAACATCCATTGGGACCATACAAATGTAGAATCCAGGCCGGCTCAATGTACTGAATCGGAATGTGCCCTTTTAACAACATCCCAGATAATTTATCTGCATTCCAAAGATGAAGAAATATTGAGATTGGTTTTCCTAAGAGAAATCATATCAAAATGCCAGGGCTTCTACAAACAGTGAGAAGAGTTGAGAGCTGTTCAATAATCATAGCTTATAAGTGTGTAGGCATGCGCACATTTTTCAAAGTGCATCCACTGATATCATCTCACTGCATCTCAATATAACCAGCAACAGATTTGATTATTATTCTCAGGTTGTACAAACCAGGGATCAATAATTTAACTAAGGTCAACAAGAGAAATGTAACGGCGCTGGTCAAGAGTGAGAGGGGTTGGAGAGGTTGACTTTCAAAACTCTAAGCAAGGCCATTCTTTCATGGAGGCCCTGGGATCTCAGCACGGCCTGAGCAGGCAGTACCTGCCCTATCCCCTTGCTCCATAGTCTCAGTGAAAAAACAGAAATATTCCCAGGTGCTTTTTACCTGGCCCATCACCATGGATCAGCACAGACTTGGGATTCTGATTAGGAGAAGTATGAGGCCCAGAGGGCTGGTCCAGGTAAACACACATGTCCAACTGCCATGGGTTCAGCTCCCACCGAGTCATCAAGAATTGGCCAATGGTCTGTAGGGGAGATGAGAAGAAGCAGCAGGACCTGAGCATATACTCAGAGGCCAGGCTTGCCCAAGGAGAATGGTTGTGGCAGCCTGAACTAAGGAATGGCCCTCTTGGGAAAGAAGCATGCTCAGCCAATCAAATTTCCAGAGAGAGAAAGGAGAATTGGCTTCCAAAAGACAGGAAAGAAGCTTCCACCCTGAGCTTCCCTCACCTGCACCCTCAAGTGAGGAGGCCTAATACCCAACATCTAGCCAAAATCCAACAAGGAAGTCAAGGCCAGTACAGTGCCCCAGGGTAACCAGGTTAACAAGTCACTGCACAGCCCAGCTCCCATAGGATTCTCCAGAGAAACAGAAAAAAAAGTATGTGTGCAGTGTGTGATTTATATGTATATAAAGATTTAGGTATATAAAATATATATGTAAAGATTTACATGTTCAGTATTCCCCTTTTTTCTGTAGGGGATATATTCCAAGACCCCCAGAGTATGCCTGAAACCACAAGCAATACTGCACTCTATACACCATAATTTTTCCTATACATACACACCTATGATAAAATGTAATTTATAAAGACGAGGTAAGAGGTTAATAATAGCAACTAATAATAAAATAAAATATTATAACAATGTTCTGTAATGAAAGTTATTTAAACCTTGTAAGCCGCTGAGTTCTAGAATTCTTCCTGTAATGTTTTTGAGCCGTAGAGGGTAAAACTTAAATGAAATCACGGAAAGCAAAACCGCAGGTTGGGGGGACACACAAAATGCACACCACAGATGTACTGTGAGGTATTGGCTCGTGCGATACGGAGGCTGGCAAGTCCCAAGATCTACAGGGTGAACCAGCAACCTAGAAACCCCGGAGAGCTGACGATGATTTTGTTCTGGCCCAAAGGTACTCTTTTTCATCTCCAGAGTAAAAACAAGCAGACGTCAGGAAAGGAACAAGAGCATCTTCAGCGGTGGCACAAGTTGCGGAGGGCGCCCAAGGCTTGTATTGTCTTGGCCATCACGTGGGGCTGCGCCTTTGCCGAGGACTGCGCAAGGCAAGACTAAGAGTTCTGTCTGCTCATTATGTCTTAAAAGTGCTTTATAAACCGTAAAGCGCTTCAAAAGCTTAAGGAATTTGACAGAAACAAAAATCCTTTAGACTTGAAATCGAAGAACATGCTGAGATTTACAAATCATATGACACTGATTTCAATGTGCCTACGTTTCTTTAAAGGGAAAATGGAGATTTAAAAAACAAAAACAAAAATAACTCTCTGGTACCAAAGATGGCAGCACTCTCTCACTGCAGCCCACGCCTGGAAGGAGCAGACCCCTACAAGTTCCACTGTTGCCCTGCCTCATCCAATGTAGCCAATGGGCCTCCTCAGGACATTTGCACACCTCCAAAGTGGCTGCTTAGGACTTGCCCTGTGCTGGAGGCAGGTCTTCCGTGACTTCCTATTTCTCCAATTCTTACAATTCACCTCCCTGAGCTTACTTTCAAATCTAAACAATAGACAGAATTATGCCTTCCTTACCAAGCTGTGGGGAGGACTCAGTGGTGGAATATTATCAAAAGTTATTTGTGGCAATAAAAAACATAACAAATGAAATTATTATTCTTTAAATTCTTTCCTTTTGGACCAATTAACAGTTCCCAAATGAATATAGAACTTGCCTCTACAGTCCTAATGAGAACATGGCCCTCATTAAAAGCAACTATGTGAAAATAATTGTCTCACAAATGTGTGTGTGTGAACAATGTGAAAATAGAATTAACAGAGGAGGGCCTCAGACAGAAGTCGGGGGAGAGACATGTTGGGTAAACAGTTGCCATGATCTGGGTGCTTTACATACATTTTCATTTCACCTTTCCGTTGTATAAGACAAGTAATATCTCCACTTCACAGATAAGGAAGCTGAAGCTTTGGAAAGTTAAGATTCCCTATGACATGCTATGAGGTACTCACCTTAGGCACCCCAATGAACAGAGCACAAAATTGGCCTTATCATATGTGGGTGTACCCTAATTGCCCTATTTCCCCTTCTTGGGTGAGAGCTTAACTCCTCAGTTCCTTTTCACTCACAGCCAAACCAAAGGTGTCACCATGTAGACCAGCATCCCTTCCTGAGATCTCGGAACGTGGGAGACTGGTTTGAGCCACTAGTCTGAGAAGAAAGGCATTTCTAGACCTCCTGGACGATCTCCTGGGCATGACCCGATGTGGCACCTTGGCCATCAACAACACTGGACACACGAGAGGCTTTCTGCCCTTCTTTTACTCTGGCCAGTAGCTCTCTGCTGCAGGGCCTGCCCAGCCTCAGCCTGCCCGGCAGTAGCTCCTTCCCACAACTCACTAAGTCCACACTGACGATGCTCAGCTGTGCAAGAATGTGCTAAGCAGGGTGACTTGGGTCGCAGGTGGCAGAATCTCAACTCGACTTGACTCAGAAGAGTGGAGTCACGGGTTCCCATGACTAAGAGCAACAGCAGGAAGATCGACAGTGAGCTGCCTGAGCCTATGGACTCACATTCCACCTGCAGCACTCTCATGGTCTCTGCCCATGACTCCGTGTCCCTGGGGGAGGCCAGCCTTCTCCATGGCCCAGGGGAGACAGCTCCCAGCCTTATCATCACCTCCCCAAAAAGAAAAGAAGAAAAGAATATTTGTAATATAAATACATGCACATGCACATGCACACACACACGCACACACACATGCACACAAAATCACTCTTCTAATTTTCTATTGCTCACAAAAATGTTAACTTCTCTATTAGATTCTGATAACTAAAGCTCCAAGGAAACTGCTTTCTTCATAATGAGACTGTTGATTTAACTAGATGGATTCCAGAGAACCTGTGGAGAGACAGAGATTCCCACGGCCGGACTATTAGGGGCTCTCTTAGCCCTTTTTCATGGCTGCCCCTATTGTCCTCTTTTATATCTAACTTAACATCATATGATAAATCCTTTGCTATGGAACATTCCTATTATGTAACACTTTTAAGATATAAAAACAGAACCCCTAGCTTCCCACCAACCCAAAAGCTAAGAACGCGATTAAATAACAACTGAGACCTAGAGCAGGGACTTCCCAGCTCAGGGTGACCCGCCTAACTAATGTTTCCACCAATACTTTCAAATTGTGCTTTGATTTATGATATTTTTTCTATGCTAAAACTTTAAAAACTGTATGTAAGTGCTGCTCATTGGAACTTACTATTTGGGAAAGCCTCAATGTGTGTCCCGGGGCCTTGGTCACTCATGTTTGGCTTCAAAATAAACCATCTCTTAAACTCGTTAAGACGAAAGTAATATTTTTTGCGATGACATTTCAGAAGTTCTATCACAGCACATAGTGAGGACTCAATATTTGATGAATAGATGATTTGTGTCCTTAAACTCTCTTTCCCAATTATATTAATAAGACCTAATTAAGCCACCCTATAGGCTTGCTTAGATTTTGTCTTATCCCACCTGTACTCTGCCTACATCATAGGCCCACAAGTCTTAAAGCAAACATTACAAAAATGATCTTTGAAGGAGTTACGGGTATGGGTCATGGGTACTGGGGTGCAGCTGGAGAAGGACACAAGAGAGGCTTAGCCAACGGCCACATATACTCCCTGTCAGCACAAGCAAGGTGGCTTCCCTGAGCAGAGTTGCACACTGGTAGCCCTATAGAAGAAGCTGCCACCAAGAAACCTCAAGTTGGTACACATGTACTTTCCAAAACTTTAAACCAATGCCTAGTTTTGGAGATCCAGCAATGTTTAAGGTTTCTGTTGTTTGTTTTTGTTTTTTGTAGGTTCCATACTTAAGATTGAGGCCAAGGCCCTTACACTGAGCTACAACCTCAAAACATTTTTTAGCTTTTATTTTGAGGCAAGGTCTCACTAAGTTTTTGAGTTGTCCAGGCTGGGCTAGAACTTGCAGTCCCCCTGACTCACAATCTCAGGGTGCTAAGAATTTCAGACCTGTGCCGCCAGGCCCAGCTTAACAATTTTTAAGTCTCTAAAGAAAAGAAAACAGATGAAATAAAGTTAGCAAATTTTTGATAATTATTAAGTCCAGATTGTGGGTCTGAGGGAAAGCTCATTTTACTACTCTGGCTGTTCTTATATATGAATGAAATTTCTTGGAAGAGAAAATTTTAATGATTTTTTACTTCTATTACAAAGTCAGAAGATTTGGCCACCTGCATGACCAACCGATGCTACTCTCCAAGTTACTACTACTCTGCTGTCCCCTGAGGTTCCTGACATGTCTGCCAGCCCCAGTAGGGTAGGCACTTCGGTCAGTGACTTCTCCCTGCTAGGTGCAACAAGCCTTCTCCTGGAGCCGCAAGCCTGGGCCTTCAGTGCAGTTAGATATGCATGAACGAAACAGAACATGCACCTAGGAGGCTCATGGATTTTGTATTAGGAGCTTGGGCATATTGAGTGATTTCCTGAGATCTGGCCCATGGCACTCTTCTCCCAAGCATCCATCTCAGTGTATGTGGAGCAGGGAGCCGGAGGAGGGGTGAGAAGAAGCAGCAGCCCACAGGTGGGTCCCTCTCCTGCTCAGATGACTGCTTCCTGCCTCCCCATTCCCAGTCCCAGCTGAGCTTTCCCACTAAACAGAATTCCTGGGCAAAAGACCAGCTTCGAAGGTCTCGTCAGGGCCCTCATCGAGGTCATCCTCACAAGCTTTGCAGAGTAGCACCTGAGCCTTGGAAAGGCAGCTGCTTTGAACAGGAAATCTAAAAGTCTCCCACCCTCCCAGTCTGGCTCCCTTCCAAGTTCGGGCACCTGGAGCATCCCCTTGAGCCTTAGTGGCCCCTCAGAGAGTGGCAGTGCTGCAAGTCCTGCAGAGGAGTGTGGGCTCTCCAATCAGGAACAAGGTGGCCTCCCTACCCCTATCCCAAGAACCCATTCTCTGATCCTGTCCCTCCATATTGGGTTCTAGGGATAAAGAAGAGAAGGAAACACTCAAAGCAGCCTATTCTGCTCGGCAGCCCCAACCCCCTAACAACTAAAGCCCACCTGGTCTGCCCCAGAGTGGAGTGCTCCAAAGGCCCTTTGAAGTGACAGGAAGAGGCAGCCCAGGCTCCCGGGGGACCACAGTGTTTGCTCCATCGCTGACACATCCTTAGAGACAGGAGAACGCTTGCCCTCAACCGCAGAGATAAAAAGGAACTGGAGGTGGCGGGGAGCCTGGAGATGGAAAAAGATCAGACAAACTTTTGTTATCACATCTCAGGGGAAGCGGAGGTAAAAGGCTGCCCAGGAAATGTCACCGGGTAATGAATGCGGCTTCCCTGCCATGGCTGAGGTGTCAGGCAGAGGCTTGGGGAGAGAATGGCGGCAACGCTCCTTAGAAATTCCCACGGGTCCTGTGCTCCTCTGAATCAGGGGGCCGTGGCTGAGCCCTCTCCCTCCCCTCCGCCTCTATTGTTCTATTATTAACAGAGATAATAAGCACGGGTATAATGAAAACCGTAAACAATACCAGACTCCCAGGATTACTGTGAGGATTAAATAGCATGCTACCTCCACGGCCAAGCAAACAGCAGATGGTGCTACACAAACTGGAGAGAGGCAGGCGAGAGGCCCGACCCCTCCACGACCGATCCATGGTCAGTGACACTCTGCGCAAGGTGGACAAGACCTGGGATAAACCCTTCCACAGGCTGAAGACCTTCCGAGGCTGAGGCTGTGCCCTGCGAGTTTTTATAACTCAGCACCGGGGCTGGTCTATAACAGATGCTGAACAATGAAGGGAAGAAGGGAGGGGAACATAGGAAGAACGACAGCCCCTTCCCCAGCTTCCCCACACCCATCTGAGGACATTGGGTTAAAGTAACTTCTTGGCATAGAATTTTGTATGCAGGCCCTGAATGTTCTTTTTTTTTTTTTTTCCTGAGATTCCAAGCAGAAGGTAACGAACATCACCGTGTGGCCCATGACTAACTCGCTTAGGGGTGTAAATGACACACTCATGGCTTCCCCAACATGCATCAAATTCTTGCAATGGGCCAGGTCTTCAAACTGCCTCTGGGGTTAGAAAACCAACCAAGAGAGGTGTCCCTGCCCCTGAGGACTGTAAGTAGCTTCCTGGTCCTCCAAGTGGGTGGGCCTGAGGACCTTTCCCAGCCATCAGCTTAATTTCTCCCTTAAGCGTGAGTTACCAGCAAGCCAACCTCCTGCTCCCTGGCCCACCAAACATGAAAACTTGGTCCTTTGAGGGCCCATCCTCTAGACAGTCTGAGGCAGGGCACAAGGGCTTATGTTCCAATCCAGTGTTCTACTTGCTGGAAGACACATAATCACATTTAACTAAAAAAGGCCACAGAGCCTAGGAAGAAAGCATGTATTCAATCCCAGGCGCTGGACACACACACACACACACACACACACACACACACACACACACACACACACAAACACACTGAATTTCTAAGCTTAATGACTTGCCCAGGCCCCTCCCTGCACCATGGCTGCGTCCCCTGAGCAGAGTCTGATTAAGCACAGTTTACCAGACATCCAGAATGTTCTCAAAAAAAAAAAAAAAAAAAATGGGGAGGATGCAGAGCAGGAGAAGGGCCAGTCTCCTCTCTCTGCTCTAAGGGGCATCAACCCTTGGGAGAGGTGGAAAGTTTGGTCTGCACACTCTGGGGAGTCTGAGGAGCAGTCGGCTAGGCCCTATAACCAGAACCGTATATGGGAGGCTTAATTACCCGAATGTGCTGCCCAACGATGCTGAAGGCTAGAAGTCTCAGGTCAGGCGAAAGCGGGGTTTGCTCTCCTCCTTGTAGTCGGCCCCCTTCTATCTTTTCACGACATCTTCCCTCCGTATGTGTCTTTTGCTGTGTCCAAGGCTATCTTCTAAGAACACCGTTCTTACTGGATTAAGGCCTTACCCTAAAGATTCCCTTTTAACTTGGTTCCTTCTGTAAAGATCCTACCCACAATTGATGTACTGGGGACTCCAATACATCTTTCTGGTCCAGGGAGAAACAAACCAATCATAACAATCATCTTCCCTTTATACCAAGGAAACTGGTTAAGAGAAGTTAAGTTACTTGCCAAAAGTCACACAGTTAGGAAGCAACACCGCCACACACACACACCACAGCCCTGATGTCAATGCTCGTTGGCACAGCTAACAGTCTGGAGGATGAAATTTGATTTCCGAATTGTCAGCTTTTCTAGGACTCGGCGACCAATTGAGGGAACAATGGGATAGAATACTTAAAACCTAAATCCAAAGCAAGCTCCCTCTCAATAAAGCTCACGAGGATGAAATTCTCCATGGCTCTCACAAAGCTCTGTGTAGATGAAGCCGGTGTCTGACTGCCCCTTGTGGCTTGGGCACCTGGTGCTGGGGGTGCTCAGGAGTACGTGATGAGGCAGCTTACCTTCCCAGGGCCCAAGCTCTCCATCCCCCAGGCCCACGCCACTGTCAGCCGTGTGATAAAGATGATAGTCCCTGTGTCACCGTACCTCATCTTCCTAGTTCAGTTTCCTCCAGGAGAGCAGGGACCTTTCTCTACTGAAGGACAGCGCAGGCTCCCACATGGCATCTGCACCCTTCAGGGTTTGACCAGTCCCTGGGCCACAGTTTCCCAGCCAGCCAGGCAGCACCAGCCCTAGAGAGGCTAGATTTGAGGCTAAAATAATTAATGACTGGTTTATTTTATTTTAATTAGTTTTTTTTCCAGGATCTCACTCTGTAGTCCAGGCTAATCCACTGTGTAACCCAGGCCAGAATTGTACTCAAGGCAATCCTCATGCCTCAGCCTCCTGTGTACTGGGATTATAGACACGAAATTTGATTTCTGAATTGTCAGCTTTCCTAGGACTCGGCAACCAATTGAGGGAACAAGGGAATAGAAATACGCCCAGTTTTTATGGGACTGGGAAACCGAGCCCAGAGCCTTGCGCTTGCTAGGCGAATGCTCTGACTGCTGAGCTTCGTCTCCAGACCCGGTAAGGTCTGATTTATGACAAGGCAACAGGAAGCGGAGAGACACAGTGAGGAGGGCAAACGCCCTTCCCAGGATGCCATGCGAAGGGGGCGTGTCCTAGGATGCAAGAGTCTAAGTGGTCGGAGGACAGAAAGAGATGCAGCCTGGTAGTGCTGCATCTGCCATCCCAGCACTCTGGGAGGCTGAGACAGAGGCATCACAAGTTCAAACCCAGCCTGGGCTACTCAGCGACTTAGTGACACCCCATCTCAAATCAAAAATTAAAAAATGGACTGGGGTTGTAGTCCAGTGAGAAGGCCCAGGGTTCTGTCCTCAACATCAGAAATAAATTCAGTAGTTACATAAGAACAGCAGAAAGTAGCCTGGGAGTCACATGCAGAGGACCCGCTGGCCTATGCCACAGAGCACCTCACCAGCCGCCCAAACCCTGTCCTCTCCCCCTGGAGTCCAGATAAACTTTTGAAGCCTGATTCAAATCCGTGGCCAGGCTGCCACCTCGTAATGACAGTATCCACACAGCATCTGACTCTGCCGTCAAAAATAATTTGTGAAGATTCTCAAATTCATTCTCTCCCTGACTGGCCTGTGTCTGGGACTTAGGAAACCACGTGAACTCAGGAAAGCACTTGGGGATTTTCTTCCCCTTTGCTTAGTGTCTGCACCCACAGGAGGCATATGCCCAAATACTAGAACTTGGGCCAAAGCACCCTACCTGAGATTCTGCGCCTTGCTGTCTCAGGAACTCAGGCCAAGAGACTGGCCACCAGCAGGGAGCTCCAGGGACACTGAGTCAAACCCAGGCAATTTCTCATGTTGTTCACAATTAATGTTCTTTTTTTTTTTTTTTTTTTTGAGACAGGGTCTTCCATAGTCCAGACTGGTACTAAATTTACTGTGTAAACCAGGCTGGCCTCAAACTCATGACAACCCTCCTGCCTCAGCCTCCCAAGTGTTGAGGTTATAGATATAGCCACCATGCCTGGCTTAAATGGTGCTGGGGAATCAAACACAGGGTCTTGTGCTTGCTAGACAAGCTCTTTAACCATTAAGCTATGCCCTCACCCCCTAAGTGATACTCTTAATGAGCAATGTACCTGGGGAGCTGACCTGGAGCTATGGCTGAGATTTGGGGCTCCAAGGGGAGACCTGGCCTACAAGCCTTCCCAAGTCCTAGTTTAAAGCAACAGGGTTGTGGCTGGTGTCCATCTGCTTAGGACACTCCCTGGCACATGGAGCCCTATCTTAGAGACTCCTTGTTGCTTCTCAGGGACCCCAAAAATAAAGCTCCAAGGACACAGCTATTCTGGTCTCAGTGCTAAACGAAACTCTGGGAAAGAAAAGGGGCTCTCAAATTTCATAGCTCAGGCCAGAGGAGAGAGAAAGGACAGAAGGAGGGGGAGGTTGATCACCAAGGATGAAGCCTCAGCTTCAGCTTCAAGGAGGCCAAGGCCATCAGACCTCCCAGTTAGACCTCAGAAAGAGGCACGATCGCGCCCAGTAGAATACCTGCATCTTACCCAGCTCCAGCCCCAGCACCTGTCCAGAAACTTCACAGAATATAGAGCGGACCAGACCCTGGCTGAATTTCCAAATGTCTTGGGCTGTAACTTCTGTAGGAAGACCAGTTGCCCTGCTGACCTGGAAACCAATGCTGTTCCTGAGCCTCTGGGGACCATGAAGCAGGCATGGCCTCACCTGGCTGGCTGCGGCTCAGGATATAACCCCAGTACCCAGGATGATCCAGAAAGATTGAGGGGAGGCCACTGGAGAGCAAGAACTGCAAAGGAAGGCTAATCAGAGAGATGGCCAGAGAGGCAGGGAGGGCAGGAATCACTTGTCGTGTGGCCTTGCCACCGTGCGCTGCATTTGGGAGCCTTTCAATGCTGTAGCTTGGTTCACCTCTGTCCCCAAGGTTACACGGCGGGAGAAGAACGCCGCAATTAGTGTCCAGAGCTGGGTCACTAGAGGGCGCTCCAGGACTAGAGCTGACGGGGAGCGGCCTTCACCCAGGTGTAGAGATTTGGAGGACTTTGAGTTCGTTCCTTCAACTTACATCTACTGAACAATTGCTCTATGCCAGAATAAGTGCAATGAAGAATATAAAAATGATTGAGACGTGACTCATCTTTCATTAAAAACGTAAGTGGTACAAGAAAAGCAGTGTATTCTTACGTATTTGCTGGCAATTTCTCTTTAGTAAGTGCTGATGCATTTACCTTGGTTGGGAGGATGGTACTGGAGATTGAACCCAGAGGCTTCACCCAGAGCTACATCCCCAGCCCCGCGGAAGTCTTGCTAAGTCGCGAAGCTGCCTGGGCTAGGCTTGCCTCAGCGAGCAGTGCTGGGATTCCAGACCTGATCCAGGGGGCCCAGCTTGACGCATTTAATCTCTACACACTAATCCGCCCCTGCATGCCAGGGGCTCACCTCTGTCATCCGTTTGCTCCAAAGTCACTTTCTCACTGTGCTGCCCCTCCCACCTCTTTTAAACTTCAGTACCCCCATGCTGTGAACCCCCTGCTTCACTTGCCCAACATGCACATATTTGTCATCTTGTTACTTCTGTCCCCCTCCCGGTGACTTTGTGCACGTGCTCCCTGGCAGACACTGGCCTGCACCATGACGCCAGGCCCAGCGCGTACCCGGTGCAAGGGTATGAGGTGCGATCAAATTATACAGTGAATGCTTAGGGGTTTTTTAATGCATTACAATAAAAGCTACATTGCCATTAATCTCCCTTAAAATACTCCCCCTCGCTTCAAACACACTTATCCCGCCCGCCCTGCCACTTTCTGAAGCAGTGCTGGAACTCCACATTCATGAGTACCTTTCCAAAATGTAAGTAATAAAATACGGTGGCTGCTGCTTCCAAGTGCAATCCAGGGGAAAGGTGGGCTGGTGGAAACATGACAGTGCGTCCCCATCCACCTCAGTCACCAAATCTGGCACTGCGACTTCTGGTTCTTCCCCCAAATCCAAATAACCATGAAAAGTAAACACTTTAAATGGGGTCAGGAATGTCAAGGGAGCCAGCACAGCTCAAGTAAAGACATTCATGAAAAAGGATTTCCAGGACTACTTCAGAGAGTGGCAGAAGGGTGGGGTAAATGTGCTGGAAGCAGGGAGAGTATTTTGAAAAGGATTCATGGTAATGTGTTTTTTATGGTATCAAAAAATTTTAATGTGAGCATTCACCCTATTTTTTGATCCCATCATATATAATGAATAGCACAAATGATCATTCTAATTAGCTCCAAGTAAATAGAGAAGTTTAGGGATCAGCCAGCAAGTATAGGTGAGACAGGATTTTTCTCAGAGAAAGTGACAGGTAAGCTGGCGTCTTGGCCGCCCCCTCCCTGGCCCGCAGCCACTGGACAGCAGCCTGACCCTGCCCATCCTCCCACTCCCGGCTTTTGGCTGCCTGGTCTTGGTGAGTGTCACTGCCTTCGTCACCAGCTCGGGCTCCCTCACGTGGGGCAGGCTGTGTCACTCCTGACTTAGTTATCTTCTCCCTTCTGCCGCAAGGAAGACACAAACCCTAACAGCTCAAAAAACAACCCATCATTTTGTCATAACATTTCCATTTGAAAGACTTCCTTCCAAGCTTCTCCCTGGCCAAATGCTTCCTCACATTAGCATGAGGACTGGCAGGCCCCTGAGTGACACTAGAGAGGAAGAGAGGCTCTGGCCTGAGGTCTTTGCGCGTCCACTCGGGAACAGGGTGAGCATGGGGGTGGGGATGGCAGTGGGGGTGTGGGAGTGGGGGTGAGAGGGTGAGATCGTGTCTTGCCAAGCTCCCCTTGTGGCATTGATTAGATGTGCCCACTCACACCACAAGCACAAGCCGTCCGAGGGCGGCAGGACCTCCCAGGCACTGGAGGACTCAGGAGGAAGAGAGAGCAGGTGCTGTCCCTCAGCAAATGACTATGGCCGCAGTTCAGGAAGTGCTGTCCTACTGAGCTCTGCTGAGCAAGGAGGAAGCAGAGGAGTGAGGGTGCCACCCCAGGGAGGTGACATTTAAGCTGAGCCACAGGATGAGTAACAGTTCACAGGTCAGAGGAGGAGAAAAGGACAGGACATGCAAAGGACTAGCAGGAGAAACTTGGAAATCAGCAGCAAGTAGTGGGTGAAGGACAGCCGGCAATAATGGCCCCCACGTCTTCCTCAGCAGACCGCTGCCGTAGAAATAGAAAAGGCTAGTGCGCCAACCCAGGCCTGAAAGGGCTTTTTTAGCCTCCTGGCCTCTCTCAGCCACAAACATGCTGAGGGCCTCCTCCTCAGGCGCCTCTGTTCCCCCGACAGAGCCCCGGAGAGCTGGGCCTGGCTGCAGAACCCCATGGGCACTCTGCAAGCCCTGGAGTGACACCCTGCAGGCAGGCTGCTCACCTCCTCTCCATCCCGTGACCTCCCAGCACGCACAGAGGTCATCCCCAGGGAAGGGAGAAGATACGGGGAGTCAAAAAGCCCAAGAAAACAAGGGGACTCACGGACCTCACTGAGTCTCCCATTCATTCCATGGTTCTTAATGGGACATTCCAGGAGTTAGGTGCCCCAGAATCAAAATGACAGGCACCCAGGGTCTGTCCATGAGGGAGACAGACAAGGAAACAGAGGTTACGAGACTAAGCACCAGCTGGGTCAGAAGCATCCAAAGAGCACGGAGAGCTGCAGAGTGTCAAGATGATCACAGCCGGGCAGAGGCACTGAGGTGCAGCGAATGTTCAGGCAAAGCATTCGCTCTAGCTGAGCTGATGGAGGCCACGGGCGCCCCAGCCCACAGCCTGCGAGCCCCAGAAGGCAGACGCCGTACGTGCCAGCCTCACTGTTCCCTCACTGCTCGCTGGTAACAGACTGCCACCAAGATCAAGAAGCAGTAAGGACCGTTTAACCCAAGCCTCACATTTAGGGGTGTCACATCTAGACTTTCTCCACTTCTCCCACTGAGGCGAGGGTGTTTAAAATACAATTGTTAAACGTAAACTGTTGCAATAGAGCAAAATTCTTACAAGCTTGTTCAGCATGTTTTTTAATCTACAAGAAGACTAAAAATAAAGCAAGTGTCCCAATTCCGTCTCACTCTTGGCAAGCAGGCTCTATTGGTCTTGGATGATTAGAACGAGGCTTGGAGAAGCCACGCAAAGCCAGAACTCTCCCATCAGTGCCACGCCCACCTACCAGGCACAGTGAGGCTCAGACATCAGGACCTGCCCACTGTCCTTCAAGTCCTCGATGGCCTCTATTCTCCTATGGCCTCTGCTCAAGCCACCCCAGGCCCTTTGAGTCTTGTAAGGGAGCAGCTTGAGCCCTTCTCTGCCGTCTCCCCTCCATGATCCAGCACCATCCCTTCCTTGAGGAAGGCTACGGCTGCTTCGACAGAGACCGACACTGCCATGATCCCTCCATTTGTTTGTGCTTGGGCTCAGCCGAGAATCACCCCAGGAGATGCCCCCAGATGACACTATTCACAGCATGCCATCGTCAGCTTGCAGTGGGACCGTCAGGCACACCCCATTCCATTTCAATCCCCTCTGTGAAATATTGCCCCCAAACCTGTAGCTCGTGGCTCCAGGAAACACTGCCTTGTTCATCTTGCAGCCTGTTTTTAAGGAGTGGTCAGGATAAGATGGGAATGGGGACTAGGTAGCAGGATGCCCCCTCCTCACTTCCCAAGGACTTCAGAGGACTCAAAAAGTGTGGCCTCAAGTCCACAGAAGAGGTAACACCTGCTCTGGTTTAGGAGCCGGGAGCCTGATCAATTGTGCTGGCCCCTGAGGAGGAACAGACATCAGAAGAGTTAGAAAGCAAAAGGAAGGCGGACAGGGAGACAAAGTGTGCAGCCTCCAACAGACCGTGGCCAGGGATTCTGTAAACTCACTCCAAGCTCTGGGATCTTCCCCAAAAGCTGGTCTTTCTGTCCCCCAAAGTATCTAAGAACCTTAATAAACCTCATAAATCCACCTGCTTCCCCTTCTTCTGACCCTGTGATGTTCAGCTGTCCTGCACAGCTCTCTCAGGAAGAGTATGTGTGCAGGACTGTGAGTACACATTTATGTCTGGTTAGCAACACAGTCCCCGGGGGAACCCAAACATTGGCATTGGCTTTGACTATGGCCTCTGCAGGGTTGATGCTGAGTCTGACCTCAGCAGTGGTGAGCGCTGACAAGTGGGTCTTGAGGAACTGAGAAAAGGATGCTGAATTGAGGTTCATCCACCCAAGGTGAGTGGCAGCCTCAGGCTCCTTGCAGCTGTCTCAGACACTCTATGTCTTCTCCAACAACCATGAGGCCCTTTGCTTCACGGACATAGGCCTCTCTCTCCATGGACCAAGAATGCTCTACTCAGCCTCACTGCCATGGCCTTCTTCTTATCCTCAGACACCCTCTTCTAGAAAGATTTAGAGAGGGAGTGGAAAGAAATACTGTCCTTCTAGAAACCTGAGCTTGAAATAGTCATTACCCTTGTAAAATCTACATCTACCAACGTGTGCTCAGCTCTCCCAACTCCTATGGCCCCGGCTCTGTCCATATACCACACAGCAGGTATATCCTCACCCCACGCTGTTCCGGGACTTCAGCCTGAAGGAGGACCAGAGAAAGCAAGCTTTGCAGACATATGTGTTTATTAGAAGTCATTTCCCTGACAACCTAATCTGTGTGTGTGTGTGTGTGTGTGTGTGTGTGTTTTGGGAACACATGGCCCATGGCCATTGGCATGATCACACAGCTTTGGCCAGCCCCACACGGTTGTTAGCCCTGTCAAAGACACTATAATACTCTCGTATGAAGACATCCCCCAGGATCCACAGCTTGGGACTGTTTCCCTCAAAGCCACTGGAGCAGAAGCCTTGGTCCTAGAAAGACACAGCTGAAGTTAGTCCCACCCCCTTCCTCTCTGTCTAATAACAGTGTTTTTCTGACCCTCCCCCCCCCACTCCTACATTGCCTATTATTTCATTTCATCCTTATAGTCACCTTCCCAGGTAAGCCAACAGATAGATTCATCTCACTCAACAGATAAATACTGAAGTTCAAAAATGAACTCTTAATCTAAGTTGATCCCATGAGGTCCTAGAGCTCTGAAGCGCAGGCTTCTGTACAGGGTCCCGTAACCCCTCACCTGCCTGTCTATCCCCCTGCCCTACTCCTCTTAGCACCCACTTCTACCCTGATGACTAGCACAGTAGGTCTGAAGGTCTGAGGCAAGCTGCCTCACCAGTTACAGGTTCTCAGGATCAGGTTAAAGCTGAGTCTGCGTGCCCCCACAAAGGCCAAGCTAGCCAAGGCCAACCTGGACAGAGCTCTAAACACAGAGCTTGGCAGGTTGAACAGCAGGTGGAGGCTTCCGTGGTAGCTGTGGTCTCATCTACCCGCCTCCCTTAAGCATTGGCTCTCTGTCCCTCCTACTCCCCATGTCTTCAAGATGAGTCTGTAGCAGCCACAAATGAGGTCCACGGACATCACGACGCAACTCAAAAGGATTCATCAGTCGAAATATATGTCCCTACATTCTCCATCTGTCATGCTCCTTCTTGTCACCAGATCCAGGCCCCCAGGAGAGGGGGAAGAGGAGGAGAGACGCTGGGTAGACCCAGCCTGAGATTCATACCTGGATGGCATAGGCAGAAGGAGGCAACGGGTACGTTCTGCCGTGGATCACAAAGACCACCGAGGGCATGCTGCTCAGGCCCCAGCAGTCGAGGTCAAACTGAAGAAACAAGGATGAGGGGCAACATTTGAACAGACGAGCCCCCTCAGCAGGCCGCAGAGACACCCTTCCTCTGCACTGTGTGCCATTCTCCTCAGAGAACGTGAGGAGGCTCTCAGAAGACATGGTGCTCAAGAGAGCCACCACTTGCGGGTCAGGTGTCAGCAACCCGGGGACAGATTCTAGCTTGAGGTTAAGAGGGGCTTCCCTCCCTCTCTAGGTTCATCCAGAACATGAAAGGACTCTGGAAGCTGATGATTAGTAGGAAGAGAAGGGGATAAACTGGTGGGTGGGTGAAGAAGAGGGGTACAGGAAAGGTCAGCAAGCCAGGGGCCGGGAGCCAGATTGCAGTCACTGCATGAAGGAAGGGGTTCCCACAGCAAGGATGAGAGCTAAAGCCACAAGACACTCGCAAAGGCCCCCTGGGAACTCCATCCTCCGCTGGGAAATGGGCTCCCTCTCTATTTCCCTTCCATGTTTCTTCCTTTCAGAAAGCACTGTCTCTTCAGGGCATGCCCCAGAGTTGGAGTGGGAACCTGGCCTCACCTGGCCATCCTGCCCTTGCGTGGCTCCAATGGCATGCTGGATGTTGAGGACATCCTGGCTTGGCCCAGCCAGCAGGGAGGTGCCGGTGTCCAGGATGGCCTGGCAGCCCCCCTCACAGGCCACCACCACACCGTTGACAGTGATGCTGGGAGAGTAGACAGGAGGATGTGGAGGTACATTTCACAGCCGACCCTGCCTCCCTGGGTCCCTCCTT
The DNA here is from genome assembly GCA_004027205.1 of Ctenodactylus gundi. NCBI lineage: Eukaryota > Metazoa > Chordata > Mammalia > Rodentia > Ctenodactylidae > Ctenodactylus > Ctenodactylus gundi. Next base: position 21,948 of record PVKB01004440.1, on the reverse strand, counting down.
CTCCGCACCGGGATCCTGGGGCAGGGAAATCTAACCACTCCTTGATCCCTTCCCTAGGTCCCCTTTCTAGAGCACCCAAAACTTTCTGAGTTCAGAAAGACCTGAAATCATTTTCTCTCAACTCAGTGGGTAAAGAGAGGACAGCCACCTTCCATGAAGCAGGAACATCAGTACAGCCACAGGCCACGCGCGCGTGGGGCTGGAACGAGGGCTGTCCTGGCTGACTACAGATCTGGTTTCAGGTTTCCTGTCTGTCATTTACCTGCTGCACATCCCAGGTGAGTGGTCCGACCTTTGTGTACACGGGCTCCTCACCAAAAACTGGGCACACGAAAAACGCCTAGACTTCCTCATGGGATGGTCATTAGGTTCAAGCTCAAAGTTATTTAAATTTAAAATGGGAATATACTGGCACCCACCTCAAAAGGTTAGTAGGGGATAAATGAGACATTCCTGTGTAACCATCCGGCACAATGCCTCGCTCAGTAACGACAGCTGGTCTTATTATAAACAGGTGAATCTGAGCACCACCGCTCACAAAGGTCACTGGCCTCAAAGCTGTGCACTTGAGGATCTCACAGACACTCTCATGAGCTACTGGGCACAGTCCTTCTCAGAACATCCCCACAGTGAAGCTGTTCTCTGGGGGGTCCACGCAGGGCTCTGCAGCCCACCTACCTGTCCACGGTGAACTGCCAGTACCCTCGCACAGTCACCGGCACCCAGTCCAGCGAGCCCGTGTAGGCGAACTGATCGATGGCCCCCAGCGTGAGCATGCTCCCCTGGTCATTCCTGGAACAAGTAAGGCACGTAGTGGCACACTGGCATCCTGCCGGCACCTCGCTCTGAGCAGGTGGTGGGAGACTGTTGCTCCACCCACAACACCACCTACTGGGGGTGCTCCTGGCCTCCCTCACGCCCCCCAGCTGGGCTTCTCCAGCAGGCTGCAGCTCCTTCTCTGAGAGCCACAGCCCTGGGCTCAGACAGCACTGGGAGCCAGAGCACAGCATTTCCCCAGAGGGGCAGTAGCGGCCCACCACAGGGTGCAGGGCTGCCAGGTTCCCTCAAGCGGTACCTCCACCTGACCACTTCCTACGACCCAGGGTTTTCTCTCTCCAGTAGAAAAGGGGCTCTTCAATAAGGCCCAACATCTTAAATTAAAACCATTTCCGAGGCCCAGTGGGAAATACTGACACACTGGATCTTACCTGCCCCCCCAATTCTACTTCACCTCCTACAGCCCACTACATCCTTTCTCCCCGTGGGCTCTCATACATGCTGTTCCCAGTGCCTGAAGCATGATAGCCCTCTGTTCCTCTCCTGGATAACAGCTGTTTGATTGCAATCGTATGCTTAACTGTGCACTGTTTCTCCCTCTGCACATAGACAGGCCCAGTAAACAGGTCTTGAGTGCGCAAATGAATGCATGCATGAGTAAATGCAGTAATTCACCCCTGGCCTGGGCGCCCCTGGATCCAGACACCCATCCCTTCTCCTGGGGTGGTCTCTGTCTCCTTGTCCACTACCCTGAGCTGAGCGGGGTCAGAGGGAGCAGAAAGGTAGAGTAGGGAAGCACTGGGCTGGGACCAGGCACCCTGGACTCGAGCCCTGGCGTGGCCACTGGTTACCAGGGTGACTGCCCTGCCTTGGCCTGCTTCCTCCCTAGTGAAGGCTGGACTCCTTTGAAGTCAGCTCTAGAAGCTCCACAACATCCACAGGTAATTTCTAAGACCTTGTCACTTTGGAAAAAAGATGAAAGCCCCCAGGCAGACACGGAATCAGGCTTTGTGCTTTTTTTGTTTTGGCTTCTTGTTTTGCTTTAATTTTCGTTTTATTTTGTTGTTGAACCCAAGACCTTCATACTGAGCCACATTCCCACTCCTTTTTATTTTTGCTTTGTGACATAGCCTAGGCTTGAACTTAAAATCCTCCTGCCTCAGCCTCCCAGAGTATTAAGATTTAAGCCACTGTGCTCAGCTTAGACTCTGATTTTTAAAAATCAGGAATGAAAGATGACATTGGCCCAGTGAACTCCACCTAAACCTCTGGACGAGAGTTCGAACGTGGGGGTTTGCTTGGGTGCTGGTGACTTTCCATGATTGGCAGAGTCTCCCACATTCCCTTCAACCAAGTCCTAGCCAGGCCATCACCGTCAGTCTTGGCCAGCACAGGTCCTACCTGCTCAGGTACACTGAGAACAGATCTTGGGCAACCAGATGCCTCCTCATCATGTTGTCAAACACAGGGACTGAGTACTCGGAGGCCAGGGAAGGATAGGCCAGCCCCAGGATCCCATCGAACTCAGAGTAGGTGAAAATGTCACTCGGCTCCTGGGTACTCAGACCCACAGTCTGGTGGGGGTCCATGATGTTGGAGACCTGCAAGAAAGTCATAATGACCTCCACCAGAGAGCCCATGGCCAGAGGTGGAAAAGAAGCAGGGTGGAGTTAGCTAGTCCTGGGCCAAAAGATGGTCTCAGAGCTCTGGCGTTGCTAACCTCTCTCCCTTTTATCAGTGATGCAGTTTTTGAGTTTAGGTAGAAGGAGAAAAAAATTTTAAGCTTTTTCCTCCACCCTTTGTCTAACGCTTTTGAGGAATCCATCCAATAACAGGAGAGGGAGACAAGGGAGAACTCGGTGTTGGGTACCGACATGGTGCTCATGCTGGACAGGAGCCTGAAGGAGGAGGGCCCCAAGGCCCTCTGCAGGCCTGCAGCTGTCCACCAGCTGCGCCAGGCAGTGCAGGTCCCGGGGTAGCTGTGGACAGAGGGACGTACAGAGAGGACACGCCTGGCATCTGAAGACATCTGCATCTCGGGTAGTGCCTACGCTAAGCAACTCTAGGGCTAAGCATCTGCTCAGCGTCTACCGTGTTCACTCATTGACAGGACGACAAGAAGCACTAGCCCCACAGTCTGCTCAGTCTGCCCACTCACTGGACAGCTAGCATGTCCATGAGCCCACCCTGAGCTGCCACTGTCACTGGCCTGGACCGTCACAGCAACCTGGATCAGGCCTCCTGCCTCTACTCTGCCCCCTTATCACCTGCCCTCCACACAAGTCGGCCAAACTGCGCGTTACGAAAGGAAGTCGAGTCGTGCCACCGTCATCTGTCCAGCACATCTGCTGAGCTCTCAACACAGCCCCTCAGGCTCTGGTCCTCTTTCTCACACCTCCTCTCTCTCCTTTGACCCCTTGCCACAGTCATTTCACCCACTAAGGTCTTTTTATTCTTCCTCAGATGCCCCAGTTCCTCCCTGCCCCTGGGTCTTTTGCACTTGCTGTCCCTCGCCTACACTGATCTCCCAGATTTTCTTGAGCCTGCCTTCTTGAGTTGCATTATTGAAGCTACAGCCTGAGTCTGGCCAGTGGGCCCACCAAATCACTATCCACAGCCTCCCAAAAACTCTTTCACATTTTCCAGTTTTGTTTGCTTTGTGCCATCAGCGCTGCTCAAGGTCATCTGTCCCTAATGTCTTTTGTCTCCCTCATTAGACTACACGCATGAAGTGGGCAGGTCCTCTGTCCCCCTTATCCCACGGTACCTCGGGTCCTAGAAAAGGGCTCAATAAACATTGTGGAGTGAATAAGTACATGATGACCAAGTGCTGAAGAACAAATCAGCTCATTCTTTCAATCAACACAGTTGTTGCAGGCCTCAAATGTGCCGGGCACTAGGCCCTGTGAAACGTAGCTGTGGCTGAGAATGTGACTGTCCCGAGTGGACTTGCATTTCGGTTGGAGAGACAGACAATACATTTTGAAAAGAAGTAACACAGAAAACGTCAGGTGGCAATATGCCCTCAGAGGAAAAATACATCGGGATAAAGGCAGCAGGCAGAGTGCAACTTTACACGGCGGAGTGAAAGGCCCCACGATAAAGCACCTTGGGCAGAGAGAGGGGAAAGAGGAGGAAGGAGCTCTGCGGATTTGGGGGACATCTATAGCGAGCCAAGGGGTGCAGGTGCTACATGTGGACAGGCCGCAGCCAGGGTGTGTGCGGTGAGATGCACTGTGACGTGGCCCGAGCTCAGAACTCCAGTGGAGCTGGCACGCAGAAGGATGGGAAAGATGGAAACCTGGCGCTGGGTAGGCTGCCACGTGAGGCTCTAAGAACTGGCACTGGAAGAAGAGGAAGGGGGAGGGGACACCCCACTCCCAGCTACTCCCAACAATCTTTCAGCACCCACTGAGCACCCCCCGAAGAAAGCAGGACCCAAGGAGCTCCTCAGCACAAGCCAGAGGTGCAGCCTACCAAGCCAGGGTATCCAGCAGGAAAGGGCTTCTGGGAAAGGCAAGGTGAGTCCTGGCCAGTCTGCAGCCCCACTTACGGTGACGGTGTCATAGCCTATAAAGCCCTTCACGCTGCCCGTGCGGTACTGGATAAACAGGGACTTGCTCGTGTTCTGGAAGGTGGAAGACTTGGACGGGTCAAAGCGGCGGTGGTTTTCTGGAACATAAATCCAAGGTTAGCCAGGGGCCTTTGAGGTCTTCTCACCACTTGGTAGCTCCAGCCAGACTGAAATCTTTACCAGCCTTAAGGGATGTGGCCTAAGTACTGGCAGTTTTCTCTACAGAAGTTAGTAGCCTGGTGTCTATGGGACCTTCCCAGTTTAATAAAGAGTAGGTTCAGCTGGGTGTGGTGGTGCACACCTGGAATTCCAGCACTCTGGAGAGCTAAGGCAAGAGGCTTAATTTAGCAACGTAGCAAGACCCTGTCTCATGATCAAAAATAAATAAATAAGAATGGGCTGGAGATATAGCTTAGTACAAAGACCATGGATTCAATTTCCTAGTATCATACACATACACCAAAAAAAGGAAGAAAGGGAAAGGAAAGAGAGAAAAATAGAAAGAGAAAAGAAAGAAAAGATTCTTTTCTGCTCAACCCACCTTTTTCCCCCAGTGCTGTCTTAGCAGCATCCAAACAAAAAACAAGGAACACCCATCCCTGTGGCTCCCATGAGCACCTCACTCACCCCAGCCGAGCAGTGGTGCCCTGAACACCATTTTCCCTCCAAACCTAGGTTTCCTCATTTGTGAAACATGAATAAAAAGAGTATCTGCCTCTAGGCCTACTGGGAAAATGAATGACTAGCATCAAAAATATTTTCTTGTCATTGATAACAGACCCTCACTATTCGCCCAGCACCCGCAATCATGTCATGACCCCATTTCATTGAAAGAAAAACAGAGGACCCAGCAGGAAAAGTAGCTCAGCTTAGCTCCCACTAGAGACAGCAACAGCAAACTTGGTTCCCTAATTTCAGGTGTGTGCTTCATACATTGCACCCAGGCTGTGTCGGGGGGAGGGCCGAGTGAGGAGGGGAGGCAGGGAAGGCAGAAGCACACCGTCCTGCCACCCCACCCGATCCCAGGGTAGATCTGACAACGCGAACGGGGCAGGGCAGGGGGTCACTCACGGCAGGCTTCGCTGTTGCAGAACACGGAGGGCACCCAGAGGTTCGAGGAGCCCGTGTCGAACACCACAGTGAACACTTGTGGTGGGGTCCCGATGTAGATCTGCCCGAAGTACTGACTCTGAGAACAGACAACTCTGGGTCAGAGGCAGGGGACAGTGAGGAAGGGGAAGGGGGATGCTGGGCGCAGAGCGTGTTCAGTTTTGGAGACCGGAGCTCTCTGCTCAGGGACCTGAGCAGTTGAGGAGCAGGAAGCAGAAGGAGGACACCGGAGACGGCTCTTCCTCTCCAGCTCTCATCTGGTCTCTAGCTTACAACCACACGTGGCCTGGCCCTCCCGTCAGCCCTCTAACCATCCTCTAGTTAGAAGCAGCTCAGAAGCAGACCTTGGACCAAAGCTTAAATCCTGCCTGAGAGGAGTATGACGTTATTGCTGAAGGAAGAAGCTGGACCCCCAGGTGGCATCAGCTGTCCCTCCCCAAGCTACCGGGCGTCACTTGCCCCTCGCAAGTTCTCCCCTCACTTTAGAGCTGAGGTTGGGTAAATGGAGGAGTGCAAAGATGACCTGGATACAGACATAAGAACACAGGAAAGGGAAAGTTGATTGTTTACTTCCAAGGGTGACAGGAGAGAGAGAGAGAGAGACAGAGAGACAGAGAGACAGAGACAGAGACAGAGAGAGAGAAGCTCTAGAAAGCAAGAGGACACACAAAGACATTCCTGACTACATCTTGGGTGGGAGGGAAAGGAAGGCGGCCCTGTCTAGGCAGCTGAAGAATGGGCACACATTCTCCCTGTCCCTACAAAGCTCATACTGACATGGCTCCCCCAGTCTGGGAAGGCAGGTGCGAGGCTAGGTCAGAGGCTGGTCTTGTATCCCCAGGGATGACCTGTAACACAAGTTGCCAGAGTTCAGGCCCTTCCAGCAGGAACAGTAGAGCCCGTAAGACTGGAGTGCTACCTTTGCTGGGTCTAATGGTCCCCTGTGGAACCTTCTATGGAGCTATCGGAACAGGTGAATGCCTCCACAGCCGCTGTACAACATGACACTTGAAGAGAGATAGCCTCGGGAGGCAGGTGGCAAGGACATGAGAACCGGTTCAGGGTAAGACCTGAGCAGCCACTCACATCCAGGTAGTTGAACAGGGGCTCCCTGGCCACCTTCCCAAGGTTGGAGTGCTCCACACGGAAGGCATCCTGGTGTTTCCTAAGAAAGTCCTCCAGCAGCCCCTGCTCCTGCAGAGCGCTCCTCAGAGACTTCCCTCTGTGCAAAGGGATCCTGAGAAGGTAGGAAGAATTCATGACGAGAAAGGGTCTTGACTCCATAAACCGGCCCCCTTGCTGCTCCCAGTCCAGCCTTCTGACCCACTTCCCATTGACCAAATCTAATTGCTTTCAAACTTTTTGTCATAACCCAAAGTAAGAAATGCGTTTTATATCAGCTCACAAATCAGTGCCTGCCCATGCTAAATGCAATGCACTGATATTTAATGTTCCTCTTTTTTTAATACCCATGGAGACTCACTAGATTTTTTTTATAACTCACTAATGAATTTCATAACCCAAAATGTCAAAGGCATTCAGCACATTATCACATATTCAGTCACCATGTTCTTTCTGTGTACCTATTATGTGCTGGGCACTCTGCAGGCCACAGGGAACACAATAATGACAAGGACACTGTCTCGACCCTCCAGGGAGGAAGACTGCATCTCCCACACTGGCACATGCTATAACACCCCTGGTTTTCACTAACCCCCTTTTTCCTCTACAGGTAACTTTTCTCTTGGAGTGGAAATTTTCCAAGCCTTTCTTAGCACAGATCCAGAGTTCCAAGGACCACTTGGTCCATTTGAGGTTTTGGATGATGGAGGCAAGTCAATAGGGAAGAGATTGAGAGAGAAAACAGCCAAAACTGGCTATGGACATATCTCTATCCCTTTCAGGAAAGCCCGGGCAGCTCCCCAAAGCCCTTGGAACTTTGCCTCCTTTCCCTGTAAGATGGGTAAACTCCTTCCTTTCCAGCCATTCTCTCAACCCTGCCTTTGGGCAACCAGGTGGCTTAACCTCCCTGATTCCAGGTTACCTCTCCTATATACTAAAACAGAGCTTGGTTATTTCACAAATACTTCTACCTCCAAGGATCATGTGGTCCTCTTCTAGGGAACTGATTAAAAGGACAACTTGAGACCACAGATGTAAAACAGCTTTGAGAGCAGTAAGATGGCAGCAACTAACTTTAAGCCTGACAAAGCGTGCAAGTTTTCTCGTATTCATATTGTAAATGACTTGGGAACAAGTCTTAAGGTGAATGGCAGTCTCTCCATTGGAGCCCGTCACCCCGAGCCCTCAGGTGTGACTTACGGCTGAGACCTGACAGAAATGAAAGATTCACAAGATGTTTCTCAGACTATGTCTTTAATGGTAGAAAAAGACTTTATCATAAAAGGAAGAGGGCTATACTAAGCTCTTGAGACCAAGCCCACAGCTGTACTTTCCATGAAGTGTTTTCTGCTTGGCTCTACCTCTGGTCCCTGGATGGCTTGAGATCTAATTGCCCAATAACTGGCAACTCCTCCAGTGAGCAGCTGAGACTTGCTGAGCTGATCCAATCCAGATCACAGCCTTGGAGGGCCTTTATTCCAGGAGGAAGCCAGTTATTCCCAGAAGCAGCACCCTACTTTATGCTGCACTGGGTTGGGCAGGGGGTAGAGGATCTCTTCCTGAAAGCTGCAACCACAAGGAAGCACTCAGCACTAGCCCTGTCTTCCTTCCCTGGGAGGGAATAGCCAGCGCACCGGGAACATTCGAAAACTTCACTTTCAGGACCACCATAAAGGGGTCTGACTTGTCAAAGGCACATTAAAACCTTCTCAGGGATCCGGCTAAATGTTACCATAATTTGTAACTGATATAATTTTGATGGTTTTGATGTTGAGGTCCCCGAGATCATCTTTCCAAAGACAGGGGAAAGGAAGCCTGGGTGGTTTCTGATATCCCAGGAATGCCTGGGCATCCATCTCTGCCCAAAGACACCAGGAGGGATCAGACCGTCACCTGAGCTCCCAGCATTAATTCTCCTGGTTGGAATGCACTAGCAGGTGAAGGTGCCAGAATATGCTACCCTGGAAAGTGCCATTTCAATGTAAGAGGGTTTTTTTTTTTTTTGAGCTGAAAATAACTGAGAAAAAAAAAAAACAGATACAATAAACCTGTCTATATGCTTCTGCTTTTTGCCTGAATGCAAGATATAAATTTGAAAAGATGTCTGTCCTTCCACTCTCTACCAAGAAGGACAGAGGCTCATCACCAAGGACTATAAATTAGAGACAATACCAAAAAAAAAAAATCACAATATCAACAACAATCTTGTAAAACTCAGGATTTATCTTCTATCAGCATCCCTACATGTTTGTCTTCCCAAGATTTGCTACCCTAGAGACACAAAGTCCTTCCCTTTGCCTTGTTGCTCCTCAAAAATTGTACTGTTCATTCGTTAAAGTGCTCTACAGCCCCAAGTTCTAAGCACTCCTTCGCATTAATTACCTCTTGAACATTTACGTGTGTATGTGATATACAAGCTAGTAAATTTGTCTGCTATTGTCTAAGAAAGAAAGGAAGGAAGGAAGGAAGCAAGGAAGAATGGAAGGAAGGTAGGAAGGAAATAAGGAAAGAAGAAGGGAAAAAAATAAAAACAGAAGTCAGGCTTACCCACACTCGGGCCTTGACAAGACTCACACCTGAGCACCTGGAAACAGTGTGATGTTACCATAAGAGGACGGATGCTCCTGGGGCCAATCCTTGACTCCTCTGTCACCAACCATGTGGCCTTGGGCAGTTCACCTTTCTGAACAGCACTCTTCCCCTTATAAAGTACAAATAATACCTACCTAACTCATGAGAACCGGTGATAGTAGAGATGGAGACCTGGGGAAGTACCTGGAATCTAGCAGCAATCTACTCAATAAATATCAGCTATCATCCTCCAAGGAAAACCTGGGAACTTCAGCCTCAAAGAAATATGGACACAGTGAACTCTATTTATCAAAAGCATATATGTTTCCTCCAAGGTATCAAGCACTTGTTGAATCATTGTACAAATATTAACTCATACAATACTCGTAAGCATCCTATGGATAGACACTACTGTTTTCTTTTTTCCAACAGATAAGGAAACCGAGGCAATGGGTCTGGGTAGTGATAGTGCTTAATCAAATGCCAAGTAGTGTGCTCCAAGAAGCTATGAGCTCATCTCCCCCAGCTTCCCACCTGGCTCCCTGTCCTGAACGGCACACTTAGAGGAAAATGTCCCAATGTGCACAGGCGTGACTGACAGGGAGTGCTCACCCTAACCTACAGCATTTCCTACCCTCAACCCAAGATGCCTCAGAGGGGCCAACAGCTGGAAGACCAAGACAGGCCCGCCCAGAGAGCATGTATGCAGTGCCCTTCCTGGGTCCTGACACTCACCTGGTGATCCCACTGCCCTGGGAGAGAGCACAGACTGCGAGGAGCACCACGAGGCACCTCATCCTCAACCACAGCGACCACCACTGCAGCCAGCAGCCATCCTCACAGCCTTTATAGAGGAGTGGGGTTCCCTCTGGCCAGATGCCCAGACTTCAGAGACGGCCCTGACTCCAGTGCCCCAACTCTACAAACACCCCAAATACCTAAGACCCACCCCGATAAGGGCCACAATGGTCACCACTCTGTGGCCTTCCAAGTTGAAGGGTACACATGCCTGATCTTCAAGCTTGGAAGTGTCAACACAGGCCCCTCTGTCTGATTTCTCTCCAGACTAGACCTGTGACCAGCACCAGCAGGACTGCTGCCAGGAACCTGTTTCATATTTCTCCTCCTGCTTCTCAAGAAACCTGTTCCCAACACATGTCATTCTTACCCTCGCTGCCTCCTTGCCTGGGCCTGACCTCACGTAAGCCATTAACCTTCTGATCTAGGAGTCTCCCGGTTCAGGCCCACAGCCTGGTCAAGACTCAGTCTAGCCCTAACGTGGCATCTGAGGCAGGGAGGGCTTGGCTCTGCCTTCTCAGTGAGTGGGACTCAGGGCTCAGATTCCAGAGTGTTCCAAGTTCCCCCAGAGTACATCAAAGAGAAAGTGAGGAGTCATGTAACCCCAGAGATGTGTTCTCCTGCTCCATATTAAAAGTATATTGAAAAGGTAACATTAGCAATTGGGAGAGCTGGAGGCGGGAGGGGGGTGCGGTGCTAAACTGAAAAGGCAGATATACCCCCATTCAAAGTAGAGGAAGGAAATGTGATAGAGATGGGCAGAATTAGGGACAAGAGCAGGCCAAGACCCTGTGTCTGGACCCCATTCTTAGGTGCCAATAGATCCACAGCTGGTCACTATGCCCTTCCTGGGTCAAAGTCAGAGTTGCCAGATGTTCTCTCAGACCTGCAGCTGGAGAGAAAATTCAGATATAAAGGAAACCAAAGACTGCAGCTACGAAATCAGTAGAAAAGATCAGGACCCAGGGATGAAAGAGGGGATGATAACCTAGAGAGTCAAGGTCAGTGGACAAAAAACAGAATGAGGTAGGCAAAATAAGAACGCAAGGCCTTCAGGATCATGAATGTGCAAGATGGCACAGTGACAGGCACTGGCCCCTTGGCAAGACAGAGATCTGCACGGACGGGAAGGCATGCTGAGGAGAGAGAGGGCATCCTGGGGTAGCTGAAGGACCAGTGTATGCCAAATCTGGACACACTGGCCCCTTTGAGAGGGGTAATACCAGAAGTTTCACACATTTGACTCATGAGTCTCAGGAGGCAGACTCACAATCCAGGTAACAGAAGACCTCAGTGTTAAAGCAGAAGTTAAGCAGACAACCAGATGTGACTTCTGCCACGGCCACACCCTCTCTATCCATGTCCCTTCCCAAAGCCACTGGTCAGGTTCCTACTCGAAGGCCAGGACAATACTGGTTCTCAAGTCCCAGGAGGCAGCCATGAGCACATGGGACTCTTTGTGGTACCCCCTGCCCCAAAACCAGAGAAGTAGAAAACAAAACCAAACCTAAATTATGTAGCTTGTTTCCTGGTTTATCCCTCCCAGGACTGCAGCCCAGTCAATACTGGCCGATGGCCCTGCATCTGAGTAGCGTCCCCTCCCGCCACAGCTCCACATGCAAGCACAATGTAGAAACCCAAGGAATGTTTCTCTAAGCAGATCAAAGAGTGACGGCCTTGCCACCACCCTTGAGAGGTCGCAGGCAACATCTGTATAACGTCCTGCAGACAAGAAGGCCAAACCTCAGAGAAACTTGCTTATGAGAAAGACACAGCTTGAGACTTCCCCAGAGTCCTGCTAATGTGCTGCACCGCACGCCACACTACAGGACCAGCTCTGCTTTAGGTCACGCCTCCCCACCTCTGGGCACCTCTCTGCACAGTCACACCCTTGCAGTGGCTGGACTTGTCTGCAGCACTTAGGGCTAGGACCACTGCGACTATCACCTTCAGCAGGGACAGAGGGTTGTGTCTTCTGCTCCACATCCCCAACAGCCCACCTGCCCCAGAAGCAAGCTCTCCAGGACGACGACCAGGGAATCAGATGCATCCTCCTCTCCTATTAGAGGTGACCTTCAGAATCAAGAAACAAAGATCCCTTAGTGCTGGCTACTGCGTGTTTGCTCACACAGTCGGCATCACGCTAACAGCGTTCAAATACGCACCAGAACTCTGCCCCAGAGAGTGTTGTTTTGGGAGCTTATCTCCTGGGGCAGGCCAAGAACTGCAAAAAGCTTTTAGAAAAGCCTTGATAAGATTTCATCTCTGGTACCATGTGGAGACAGCCCCCCTGTAGAAGTCTAGTCTAGACTTCTTATGTTTGGAGCTAATCTACAAGAGTTTCTAAAAACAATTCAAGGCTGTGGGCACTCCCACCTTGGCACAAGCTTGTGATCTCCACCCAGATATGAGCACCCACAAAGCCAACTCAAGTCAATTTTTTGAGCGTCTTCTATGTGCCTGTGCTGAGCACATGGACACAGAGCCATCGTCATCTTTACCTGTACAGGGCCCACCACCTGGTGGCAGATAGGTTGGGTCCAATAGAGAGGAAGGAACTAAAGGAAGCCATATGGTACACACACACACACACACACACACACTGGTCGCAAGAGGAGTTTGGCTTCTCATAAGGGCATGTGTAGCCATCCTGGACTTGAATCCTGGCTCAACTATATGCTGATGTGACCTTGAGCAAGTTCTCTTACTTCTCCATGACTCAGTTTCCTGTTTCCCAGGGTGGAGAAAATGACACCAAGAGGGTCATGTATGGACCGAAGATAAGAATATCAACCGCTGATATATGCTAGGACTTCCGTAAATATGAGTCATGAACGCCTGCAATGTGTGACCTTGAATAAGTCACGCCATTCCCTGGTCCCCTTTACTTATCTGTAAAAAGTGGGATTTGCAAATTCATGGTGCTGGTCTGAGTCCTTGGCGTACATGAGCAGCAGTTCTTTTCCTATTCTATACATGCATGGAATCTCTGCAGTATTTCCTCTTTCTTCTAAGCTGAGAGGTTAATGCAAGTTAATCTTAGTCATTTTGTAGTGTCTCAAAGATGTGTGTTGGTCAGGTGACTCTCTGGCATACCAAGCTACAAGGCTGGGCCCCTTGGTCTGTGCTGCACCTTTGTTGCGACGGCACTTCGCCTGCATTAACCTAGCCTTCTGGAAGCTTCCTTGGTCAGATTTCTCTGGACTGACCGCACAGGCACTGCTCTCTAATCTTGCCAGCTCTCTGGGGCACTGCCAGGCAGAGGAGTCTGGGTCCCTGCCACTCCAGATCTGCACGTCTCCCTGCATCTTCCCCCATAGCTCCTCTCTTCTCTGTCCTCCAAGGAGCCTCAAGTTCTCCTGGGGCTTCTGCTTCTGGTAATGAGGCTCCAACAACTCTGCTGTCCCTTCCACTTTGTTTCTAGCCCGCAGCTTCTCTGAGACAAGGCACCGCGCAGCTGGCTTTTCCCTCAGTGAGAAAAAGAGAAGGGAGAAAATGAAAAGTCTTCTTAAAAAGCACAAATAAGTGTCTCAATATATGTCATGCCGTTCTGAAACTCTGCAGCACTCACGGTATGCTTACTTAACATCAGACACCGCACATTTACTCCTATAGAATAGCATCATTTTAGGAGTTGAAAGGATAGCTCAGTGGCTCGGGGAGAGAGAGAAAGAGAGAGAGAGAGAGAGAGAGGTAGACTCCATCGCATTGTAGTTTCTCTTGATTTATAATTATCTCATTACCAAACTAAATGGTGGGAAAAAATGGAAAAATAGTATTTTACTACATATTAAAATTATATTAAAATGCATACTTGTATTCCATAAAGTTTTATTAGCACACAACTGTTTTCAGTCATGTATATATTGTATATAACTATACTATTACAACAACATTGAAACAGAGACCACATGGCCCACCAAGCCTAAATATTAACTGTATATACATGTAAACATAAATTGCTGACTCCTGGTTTAAACGCAAGAAACATGTTCTATGTACACATTCATATACACACAGAACTTCCAATATTTGGGTCTTTCTTCTTGTCAGTGACTCAAGGAAGCAATATTTCCCATGTACCAAATACCTTTAAGTTTTGCCTAATGAAATGCAACTGTGTTTTTCCCTGTGTTGTGCCTCCAGCCAAATACCATTGCCCCTCTTTCCTGCCTAAGGATCTTCTCCAAGATTCTGCTCAAGTTATGGTCTATGCAAAGCCTTTCCTTACATCTGCCTCTTTATGAGTTAAGAATGAACTTGATTGCAAGTAAAGAAAATGTAATTGCAATGGTTTAAATAAATACTTATTTTTCTCACATGACAAGAGTTTCAAAGGTATATGGCATTGATTCAAACATTCCATTGCAATTCATCTGACACATTCCTCGTGGCTGCAAATGGCTGTCACTATGCCAAGATCGCACCCTCTATCAGAGCAGGAAGAAGGGGAAAAGGGAAGAATTAGTGACAGCAGACTTCCACTTATTCCTGATTTGCATTTACATACATAAGAAGTAAGCAAATGAAGCCTCAGAATGGACCTCCCAGAGGAGGTTTCCATGGTTGAGATCAGGGCATAAGTGGCCAGAGGACACACATGTGGATGGTCAGTGGCCTCTGGCTCACCACACTTACACCTGCTCCCTTTATCAAAGAAGTACTGCCCCTTGGGCTAAGAAACAAGCATGCAGGGTGAGTGGGGACTCATCTCACTCTCAAAGAGCTTCTATCCAGTAAGATACAGAGTTGTGCAGACAACCAAATGTAAGTCAATGCATATGTCGTTTAACTGGCTTATAGGGACGGAGCTGCAGGGCAGGGGAAGTACAGCCCTTGACTCTGTCAGGGAGAGAAGGAAACTTCTGAAATTTTAACTGTATTTTCTTTATTTGTCATTCTCTTGATTCTTTGGCATGTGGGACATTGCTCCTAGAGAGGCTGTTCCTCCCACACGAGAGGAGAGAGCTCAGGTACCTGTGGGAACCAGACAGGTAACATAAGAGAGTTGGACAGTGTGAGGAAAAGCACAGCTGTAGGACAGACTGTTTCTGCTTAACTATGAAGTAAACATGTAACTTTATGTCAGCTTGTAAAATGTTATGTTCCAAATTCTAATTTTCTCAGTAAGAACAGTTATTATCAAGAACTCAAAAAAATAACAAATGCTGCGGAGTGAATCTGTGGGAGAAGGGGAACCCTTCTTCATTGTTGGCGGGACCGTAGACTGGGGCAACCATAATGGAAATCAGTATGGAGACTTCTCAAAAAAAAATGAAAGTAAGTATTTCCCTTGACCCAGTCATACAACTTCTGGGTATCTTTCTAAGAATTAAAGATATCATATAACAATGATCCAGGCATACCCATGTTTATAGCAGCACATCTCCTAAGAGTTAAACCCTAGAAGCAGCCAATATGTTCATCAACAGATGAAAGGATAAAGAAAATGTGGAACATATACACAATGGAGTACTACTCTGCCATAAAGATAAATTTGAGTCATTTATAGGAAAATGGTTGCACCTTGAGACTATTATGCTTAGCGAAATGAATCAGACGTAAGAGGTTCAATATTGCATGGTTTCTCTTATGACAAACCCAGAGGGCAAAATAAATGAGTGCTGGGAGGGAAAGGGGAGATGAATTTTGTGGAAAGGGAATGCAGCAGCGGAGTGTATGTCGGGGGGAGGAAGGAAAGGGAACAAAAATGATCAAGATGTGATATTTATTTATAACGGTCCCTGATTAAATGTAATCATTTGTCACAAATATATGCTGATTAGAAGAATAATTTTAAGGAAAAAAATTCTGATTTTTAAGATAAATTTTGAAAAACAGAAATACACTACTTCCTAACCCCCTCTTTTTTTGAAGTACAGTTAATGCAGGCCATCAGCATACAGCCCACGTTATCTGCAGTCAGACTTGAACCCCTGCCTTGGCCACTGGACGGGCCCTCAAAAGACGATGTGGTGGACCCGTCTACAAATGACGGATTCAGAAATGTCTAAAGAGAAAGACAAACCACCGCTCAGCGCCACAGAGGGAACCCAGGCCCAAGGATGCCAGGACTTATGGACTTGAGGGAAATGTGCAATTTGAAAATAAGAACATCCATTTATTTTATATGATCCAGACAAAATAAGGCAGTTAGGGCAATTCCCCAGTAATAGGGTAACCCCACCCAGGGACAGGAGCAAGACCCCAGCTATGAGCCATTTGTCTTACTGGCAAATTCCAGACTGAAGAAAGTCTCCAGACTCCCAAGACATGATGGCACCAACCATGGGTTCTTCAGCCCGCACCAGATCAGACCCAGTGCAGACAGAGCAGGCCGGGAGAGGCGATGCATGCGCTGCGCCCACCCCCGCAGCGCCAGCCTGGCACATCCACAGATGCTGCTGGCCCCTCACCCCGGAGACGCTGACCTCAGGCTCTGTTTATTCTCTCCCTTCGGATTTCCAGTAATCCCATGTCAATGAAGGCCTGCCTGCGCACCATCCAGCCACATTAATTAAAAAGCACTTTTCCCTCTGAGGTAAATGCGAATTAAAAATATCAAATATTAATCACTGGCAACATTAATTTATAATAATGCTTGTCTTCCTCTCAGCTTTCAAGTCGACATCTGGAGTGACTGCTTTGAAACCAACACTCAGCTCCATCGAGGGAATTATAAATAGACCAAGTTAAAATCTTGATAGGGTAGGGGAGGAGGGAGGGAGGGGAGGGGAGGGGGAGGGACAAAAGGAGAGCGGGAAAGCCCTTGTCACCTTGACAAGATACATATGTGCGTCAAAGGCTCAACTCCATTGTAAACCTTAAATTTTGCCTGTATACGTATCAATAAAATGGGAAAAATATGGTATAAAAAAGTCTTCACCTTGGACTGAACAGACTAACTCCATGGGGTGGTTTACAGAAGGAAGCAGGCACAGCAACAACAGAGTCCTGGGTGGGTCTATTTCAGGTAGTTCCTAAAACATTAAAAGAAAAGCAAGAGGAAAAGGAGGAGGGAGGAAAGGGAGAGGGAAAGGCCAGTGGTCCTGGCGTGGCCTGGGGGAGAACGGGAGGCATGAGCAAAAGACCCCGACCATCCTCCTCCTCCTGTGACAAGGGCGGAGGGCCGGCAGCAGGCTGCAGGTCGCTCCCTCCCTCTGCCCATCTCATGAAGGCTCAGAGGAGGACGGCACAGGCTGCCTCACTCTGCCCTGATTGTGTTTCTATATTTGCCCTTTGGGGATTGGTTGCTGCGTGCACTATGTTCCATGGAAGGGACAGGAGAACCACTTCGTATACACAGTTTAAAAAAAAATTATCTCCTACCCCCAAAGCACTTTTGCTCCAGGAGCTCACCTCGCAGCGACCACTCGCCCTTCCAGTGCGCTCACTGCGACCAGCCCTGAGCATGTCCCATTGCACGGAGCCCTCACGATGGCCCATGAGGAAGGTGCCAGTGGGAATGCCGCATTACTGAGGTGAAAACTGAGGCCAGAGAAGCTGCCTCCCCCAAGTGGGACAGCTAGCAGGGGGTGGGCACAGGCAGGACCCTGCTGAGAAGAGTTGTGGGGTCTCCTGGCTACATCCTGGTCTGACGTTTCTCAGGCTACTAAGACTCCAGCTTCCCAGATCTCTCCAAGCATTTGGATCCAATGGCTCTAGGATGACGCACAGCATTCCGGGTACTGAACAAGCATCCCGATGGATGCTAACCCCTAAGGAAGGCTGGGCCTGCAGCTGTAGGCGTCCCCCAAGGCACTACCATGAGGCAGGCGGGGTTCTGGGGATTCCCGTTTACCAGGCATGGAAAAAGTCAGAGCCGGGAGAAAGATGGAGCGGAGGCTGGAGCAGTATATGACCACAGCTCTGATTGTCCCCAGCTCCTCAGAAGCTCGGGTACTTCTGGGGCATCCTAGCAAAGCCCTTACCAGGCCAGATGCTTCACAATTATGCGTCCCCATGGGTCTCTTGTGGCCCAGGGCTTCCGGGAGGTACAGTGATCTGGAGTGTGGAGTAGGGTGGCAGCCTTTCCAATGATCAGAGATACTCAGACCCCGAAGAGAGGACAAAAACGAATAACCTGAGCCCACATCACGAGCGCCCCTCCTGCTCATGTCACAGCTCCCTCTGTCCTTGGCCGCCTACCCTAGAGTACGCTAAGGGCCGCAGCAGAGCTGCTCTCCACAGGCCAAGGAGACCACCCCCAGGCGGGGGTCTGGGCCTCCCTCTCTGCTGCCCTGACTTCCTGACGCTCCTCCACACACCAACCATCCCATTTGGCAGCTCTGGTTTCCTATCTCACCCTTCCCAGCTGGGTCCCAGGTGGGGCTGGGGGCTGTGTGCCAGACAAGTATTTTCCTCCCACACAGGGCCTGGTGCAGCCAGGCTGGGCCTCCTCGCTTGCAGTACCTTCTAGCATCCAGGTAGGAGCCTACACGCAGGCCTGCCGGTGAGACATATCACTGTCCCGTCAAGGGGCCCCCTGTCTCCCTCCACAGTGCTCCTCTCTGTGTTCTTTTCCTCCCATGCCACTCCGGCCATGGAGGCCTGCACAGGCTTAGAAAGACCCCTGCAAAGCCCAGGTGGGCACTGCCCCAGCACATACCACATTCTTGCTGCCTTCTCTGGAACCTAGCTGGCTCCTTCTTTTTTTTGACATGAAAACCACACTCTGCCTTGAATGGAGAATTTCCTAAAGGGAACTGTCCTCTCTACCCTTTGGAAAGCAATACAGAATTTTCATTACTCGCTTAATCAATTTTCTTCAAAGGTTGGGTAGACTGACATGGTAGGGCAGTGTTTCCACAAGGGTGGAAAGTACTAGAACCGTAGTGGTGGAGTCACAGCTGGGTTGGGCTTGCGAAAGGCCCCAGTAAATCAGAGTTCCCGCAGCACCCAGAAACCCTCACTGTGACGTCTTGCTATGGCGCTGCTAAGCGCTTGAGAGCTGAGACCCGCCAGTCCATGGGCTGAGTGACATTTCCTAGCTCTGTCTACGACTGGGGTGGCCGTGAGGATCGGTGACTGCATCCTGTCTCAGGGAACACATGCCCTTCGGAAGGTAGGATTGAACACAGTCTGGGAAAAGCCGGAACAGAAGTCAGAGCCCACTCTCCTTATGCCCTCCCTAGGAGAAAAATGAATAGCACAGTATTAAGATCATAGCCCATACTGAGCAAACATTCCCTTTTACTTTGAAACAGTGACTCATATGTTTAAGCAAGGTATTAAGAAGCACTCAGATAACATTTGTGTATCTTCTCTCCCACGCGGAGCTGTGATCCAGGTCTGCCTACATAAACCTGCGCTGCTGCACTTCACAATAATAACAGGACACACATCTGAACAAACTGTAACTTCTTCTTGCCACTGCGTCCATGTTCGGGGGAACCAAAGCCCATCCAGAAGGGCTAAGTTCCTTTCTGGTTGTCTGATTAGTTTACTCCACTACAGAGAGGCTTCCAGGTGACCCTGGCATAGCAAGCTGGTCACAGAAGGCCTAGATGCTGGACCATAGAGCCCACTATTAACTGAGGTGTTATCACAGAGAAACAAGTTTCTAAAAATCTAAGCCTCACCCTGAGAGGAGATGTCACTGCAGCTGTTGTCATCTCACAGACGGGGAAACTGACAGCTAGATAACCTGATCTAAGTCCATCGACAGTAAGAAGCCAGACCGGGGCAGGCTGCGCCACTAGCCACTGTACTCTTGCCGCGCAGGAAACACACACAGAGCAACTCTATCCCCAATCCCATGGTAAACGTCAACGATCACAGTGCAAACTGACATGAAGGTGTTGAGCTGTCATTCGGCAGACTTGCTTACTTCATTTGGATTACTTCTGAGGCAGAACGTGAGCACTCCTCTCTGACTTGGCTCTGTCGTTAGAGAGCCCGCTACTTCTTGCTCACCAGTATGTCTTTTGGCAAGGACCCAGCTAATCACGTGCACTCACTCTTGGCGAAGGTTCCCGTACCCAGACTTCTGCCCATGCAAGGCGAGGCCCTGCAGGAGCTCTGACCTCATCCAAGAACCACACCCACGGCTTCCAGCACAGAGGCAAAGAGACATCAATCTGGAGCCATAGAAACTTCTGAGCAGAAAGATCATACAGACCATGTTCCTCTCGCAACCCGGGCAGACCCAAGCACTGTATCCCAGAGCTCCCCAGTCAGGTTGGAGAGATGGGAGAGGCACAAGCAGGAGGAAGGCACCCAGGTCCAAGATGGCCCTCGCTTCAAAAATGCTGAGTGAAAAATCCCACAGGGAAACTGACTTGTCCACCTGAAAGTTGTGCACCTAAGCAATTCTTTGGCTGTGGGCTCTGCATGTAGAAATGGCCCAACAAGGGTAAGAGCAAGGATGGGACTCCCTACTGCAACCCCATTCTACTAAGGGTCAATCTTCCAGGGAACTGTTCCAAAAGGGGTATATATGTCCCTGGAATACAGAGGAAACAATGACAAAGGCCTGTGCCCCCTTAGGCCACACTGCATATGGCACCCACCAAAGTGAGCGATGTCCCTCGGTGGAAAAACAGATGTCCCTTACATTCATTCTAAGATTCAGAACACAATAAACAAAAATCCCAAACTTCAGAGTACATGGCGTAGCACTTTCTAATTATTAAGAGGGATTTCTTTTGTCATTTGGGTTTTATCACTTTCATTATAAATAGCTTAATGTGCCATTAAAGACGTTACTTGAGGAAGAAAACCACGCATTACAAAGAGCCTTACTGGTAGGTAAGTGACAATATCCCATAATCCCTCTGCATCCATTATATCCCAGGATCCCCAAAGATACCAAAAGCTGTAGACACTCAAGTCTGTTCTATAAAATGTCATGAAATGTGCACAGAACATGCACATCCTTCCACATACTTTAAACCCTCTCTAGACTGCTTATAATATTTTATACATTGTAAATTCTGTATAAAGAGTTGCTTTCCTTATTACAGTAAGGAATAATGACAATAAAGGGTCTATATATGTTGAGTATAGATATATTCTTAAGAATATTTGACCTACACTAAGATACCATCTCACTCCAGAGAGAATGGCCTATATCAACAAGTCAAATAGTAATCGGTGCTGGCGAGGCTGTGGGGAGAAAGGAACCCTCCTGCACTGCTGGTGGGAGTGTAAATTCTGACAACCACTTTGGAAAGCAGTATGGAGAGCTCTCAAAAGACTGAAATAAATATCCCCTTTGATCTGCCAACACCCCTCCTGGGAATATATCCAAAAGAGGCCAAAACAACACATAACAGAGACATATGTATACCCATGTTCATAGCAGCACAACTAACAATAGCTAAAATATGGAAGTCACCAAAATACCCATCAACAGACCAATGGATACACAAACTGTAGTATTTATACACAATGGAATACTATGCATCTATAAAGTCCAACAGCGTGGAGGCTTTTGCAGGCAAATGGAAGAAACTTGAAAAGGTCATGCTTAGTGAAGTGAGCCAGAAGCAGAAGGTGAAACATCGAATGGTCTCTCTGATATGACAGACCCAGATCACAACTCTTAATGGAACTTAAAACAAAAAAACAAAGTGAAACAGGGGGGTAGGGCAGGGAGGAAGGGCGGGCTGGGTAGGGGGAGGGACAAAAGAAGAGTGGGGAAGTCCTTGTCACCTTGACAAGATACATAGGTGCACAAAATGCTAAACTTCATTGTAAACCTTAACTTTTGCACTTATACATATCAATAAAATGGGGAAAAAAAGAATATTTGACCTACAGATTATTGAATACAAACATAAAATCCATGAGTATGAAGGGAAAGATAGAAAGCAACACATGGCATTTACGTTGTGCTCTCCCAGTCTGCAGGGCTCTATAGTTGACTTAATATGAAATTATTGTCCTCAACCCCCCAAAAAATAATTTTTTAATGAATGCTTTAAAAATACCCATTTGCACATGCCTGTAATCCCAGCACTATGGGAGGCTAAGACAGAAAGATTACAAGTTTC